>PITA01008367.1:20115-85098 GCA_004023965.1 Spilogale gracilis
GGAAAAAAAACTTAAGTAACAATAAAAAAAAAAAAAACAACCCCCAAAAAAACAAAACAAAAAAAGATTTTATTTGGGAGAGAGAGAACATGAGCAGAGGGAGGGGCAGAGGGAAAGAGAGAGAGGGACAGACTCCCCGCTGAGCAGGGAGCCCTATGTGGGGCTTGATCCCAGGGCCCTGAGATCATGACCTGAGTCAAAGGCAGACGCTAACTGACTGAGCCATCCAGGTGCCCCCTGAGTCAAGGTATTTAACTTGTGATTTATAAATAGAGCTGCAATTCAGATGAACTAGGAGGAGATTCATGAAGCAGGAAACCAGTTAAGAGACTACGTCAGTCCTTTGAGCAAAAAAATGGTAGCAGGAGTGGAAAGAGCAGGATGGAAAAGAAAATATGGGACTGTCGGGAAGAGTCAAAGATAACTCAGAGCTCTTGAGGCAAGTTTCTATTTATAGAAATAAGGAAGTCAGAAGAAGGAGCTAGTGGAGCAAGAGGAGAGAGATCCTGAACTTGTCCTTGGAAGTATTGAGTATTGTGTTAACACAGAGTAATATGCTTGGTTAAGCACTGGATGAAGACTCAGGCAGGGGAACAGAGTAGTTAGGGCTCAGTGACCTCGTGATTTTCAATCAGAGGCAGTCTGGGACATGTGTTGTGCCAATTTTGATTTTGATTGTGCTGCTGAGATTTAGTGGGGGTTGCTCTGCCATTCTTGAGACATCTTTGCACAAGGAAGAACAGTTCCATCCAAATGTCGGTTGCATGGCCTGCTCAGAAGATTGAGAACCTCTTGCTGATGAAGGCAAAGATCACGCAGTCTTGTTGGCAAGTGTAACTTCTCCCTCCTTGCTGTTTTATGTCTATAATGGAGTGGTGAATATTATGCCAAGGGCTGCAGATACTTTCGGGATTTTACTCCCACCATCCTCTTGTTGGAGGTGGAGAAATTGTATGTCTGAGGAATGATTCAAATGCCCTGGATTCACTTCCTTATTCTGCCACCAGCTTGTATGGGATCACAGTGGCCCGTTTTCTGTACTGTTGCTTCTTTATCCGTGACACGAGAAACGGAAGGTGGTGTGGCTGTGTGCTTGAGTTATGATATGCTAGTGGCATGAATTTATGCTGTAGTCTGTTGGGACCCATGTACAGTTATTTTAGAATTGTGTACCCTCCTCTTTGGCCCTGACATTGGCTGTGTTACTTCTCTGTAAATACTAAGTGGGATTCCAGTGGGTGCTCTAATGGGTGCTGCCTGACCCCATGCATCTCTTTGGATGAAATCCAAGAATCATCAAGTGTGTAGTAAGAGACCACATTTTATACCACAATTTAGAGATTTCTTTTCCCTATCCTGGGCTGCTGCCCATTCCTATGGGTGCCGTAAATGTTTCTCTTTGGCAATATAAATCATTAAGTGTTTCCCATAAATAGAGAAAGTGGTGATGAAAGCAGCTTTCTACTTTCTAGTATTTTGAACTTTCTCTGTTGCAGGGCTGGTTTGTGTCTCTGGTATGAGTTGGGATCTCCTCTAGTAGTTTTGTCATAATTTTTTCTGATACTATTCTTTATGAAAATGTTTATGGGGATTAGGTAAAAACAACAGTTGAGAGTGAAGTTAAAATGAATAGTGATAATACTAGTAACAGCAATAATCACTCCCTTGACATGCATTTTTAGCCCATCCTGGTTAGTGGGTATACGCAACAGAATGTTCAGACTTACTCTAAGCGAGTATCCAGTCAAACCCCAATGACTACACAGCTACCAGGCAGAATAAAATCCACTTTTTACATTACTGAACATTAGGAAGGATAATGACATTACATACCTGCAGCCAGGAGGCATGTCTGTGGAAGTGTGTCTGTTTTTACAAGAACCCTTGAGCTTTGTACGGGGTTTGCGGTGGGGAGTTTTTCCCTCCCCAATCTACCTGTTTCAGTTCTACTGCTTGGGACACCTGAGTGGCTCCATCAGTTAAGTGTCTGCCTTTAGCTCAGGTCACGACCCCAGGGTCCTGGGGTGGAGCCCCACATTGGGGTCCCTGCTCAGCCAGAGCCCGCTTCCCCTTCTCCTTCTGCCTGCTGCTCCCCCTGTGCTTGAGCTCTCTCTCTCTGACAAATAAATACATAAAATCTCTTAAAAAAAAAAAATTCTACTGCTCTTCAGAGCCTAGGTCAGGTTTCCTCCTTGCCTGGAGCCACTCCTGACACCTGGGACTCTGATTTCTCTTTTTTAATTTCCTGCTCTTTCTGTTTTTTCCAAGCCACTGTCTAAGTCTTATTGGATGTTTCTGTCATGAGTGGGACTTGTGTCCTCTTGGAGGTGTTCAGCTCCTGCAGGACAGTGGTGTTCCTTAGCACCCCCTCCTCTCACGGTACCATACAAGCATGGGGTAGCTTAGTATCTTCCTGTCTATTTTATTCAGATTTCATTTTAAAGAAGTATGAAGGATTCATCCAGGCCGCGGCGGCGGCGGCGGCTTCTTCTTCTTCTTCTTCTTCTTCTTCTTCTTCTTCTTCTTCTTCTTCTTTTAAAGATTTTATTTATTTATTTGACAGAGGTTCAGCGAGAGAGGGAACACAAGCAGGCAGAGTAGGAGAGTGAGAAGAAGCCTTCTCAATGAGAAAGGAGCCCAGTATGGGGCTTGATCTCAGGAACCCGGGATCATGACCCAAACCGAAGGCAGATACTTAACAAGTGAGCCACCCAGGTGCCCCACATCCAGGTTTCTGAAAATAAACACTTGAAAGGAAAGTCAACTAATAACATAGACTTTGTATTAAATCATGGCTGTAATGAAAATGAAATCCCCTTGGACACTTGAAGGGACTTTGAGGATAAATGGATTCATCCATTTAGAATTTTCCTCCTGAAACACTTGAAAGCTGAGAAAGAGGAAGAAGTGTTTTCTTTATTTTAAAAGAATGTCAGATTTGCTATAAATAGCTTATTAATTTTTAACTTATTAAGGAAATTTAGATTGAGTTTGATCTTTTTTAAATGGCAGCAATTTGATGCATTGAATAGACCAAAACTCTCACTATTAGACAACTGCTGGAAAAATATTCATTACAACTTTACTGCACATATTAAATATGGGCTAGTTTTTCCTTTTTTTTAATATTTATTTTTATTTGAGAGTGATCACTCATGCCCGTGGGCTCAGAAGTGAGGGGGGAGGGACAGAGGAAGAGGAGAGAGAGAATCTCAAGCAGACTGTCTGCTGAGCACGGAGTTGGATTCGGGGCTCCATCCCAGAACACTGAGATAAGGGCTTAAGCCAAGTCAAAAGTTGGCCGCTTAACTGACCGAGCCACCTGTTAACTTTTTTTTTTTTTTAACGATTTATTTATTTAGAGACAACTCACACAGATGTGCAAAAGCATGCATGTATGTGCTCACAAGTGGGGGTAGGGGGCAGAGGGAAAGAATCTCAAGCAGACTCCCCACTGAGTGCAAACAAGGAGCTGGGTATGGCTCCATCCTGAAGCTGGAGAGCCAGGTTCTTGTCTCACAGAGTCAAAGAAGTGTCTCTTGGGGCGCCTGGGTGGCTAAGTTGGTTAAGCGACTGCCTTCAGCTCAGGTCATGGTCCCGGAGTCCCAGGATCGAGTCCCACAACGGGCTCTCTGCTGGGCAGGAAGCCTGCTTCTCCCTCTCTCACTCCCCGTGCTTGTGTTCCCTTTCTGGCTATGTTTCTCTCTGTCAAATAAATAAAATCTTAAAAAAAAAAGAAGTGTCTCTGGACAAAGGAGAGTGAGCAAAGCCATAGAGTTTTATTAAGCAATGATACAGAAAAAGCTTTCAGGAGTGAGAGGGGTCCCGACCGGGTTCCCAATGAGGGCTTTTCATCTCTGCTCTTTTATTAAGACTTCACCAGGAAGCTTGCCAGTGGTTAGGTCAGTGGTCTGGAACTAGACATGACTTGTATACATTATGTGAGAGTCTTTGTTTCTTGTGACATCTGTGATCTATAGATATGTTTTGCTAGGTCTGGTTAATTATTACAGTTAACTTCTCTTTGAGGCCTAATCTTTTTTTTTTCTTTTTTGTGGTTATTTTCTATTTTCTGTGTTTGTAGTGTAATTATTAGAAAAACATTTTAATCCTTGCAGTTGGGACAGGGGGTCTGGTTTTCTATTTTTGTTTTGTCCCAACATCTGAATACCTGAAATACCTTAGAGCCTAGTTGGAGCCCCTGTTCTTTTCCTAACTAAAGTTCCATCCTTTCCCTATTCAATCCCATGACCCAAGATCATGACCTGAGCTAAAATCAAGAATTCCACATCTGACCGACTGAGCCACCCAGGCGCCCCTAATTTTTTCTTTTCTTATATTCACTTAGCTTTTGCTTCTAATGTGTTGAGGACATGATATCATTTCTATCTAGATTTTTTTGCATTTCCTGTGAGGGAATAAACAAAATCTTCTACAGTTTAGAATTCTACCTTCCTATGAACTCCAAATTTTAAGCCATACTTCCTACTTTCCTGGGTTTGTCAATAACCAAATTAAATAATAAACACAGTATGAAACCAGTGAGAGCTTTGGATAAACTGAAAATTAATTATTGTATTTTTAGATTTTTAGGGGTTAGTGTCTTGTGTATAAAAAGTTCTACTTTGATGGCTGTTAACTGAATTTTTTCATAATGGCTCTGCAAGGAGGATAGAAAGATAATACCCAGTTTGGTAAAGACACAGTGAACTGGTCCATTCATACACTGATGGTGAGAATATAAATTAGAAAATACAATCTTAGAAAACACTCTCAGATATGCCCTATACTTATATGTGTTCTTAAGTGATATCTATTTTTTTTTAAAGATTTTATTTATTTATCAGACAGAGAGAAACACAGCTAGGGAGGGAACACAAGCAGGGGGAGTGAAAGAGGGAGAAGCAGGCTTTCTGCCGAGCAGGGAGCCCAATGTGGCTGGATCCCAGGACTCTGGGATCATGACCTGAGTTGAAGGCAGAGGCTTAACCAACTGAGCTACCCAGGCACCCCTCTTGAGTGATATGTTGTTGTAAATTGCATTTATAAGACATCTCAGATATAAACAAAAATGAGGCAGTGTTAGTGAAATGTTAACCAGTCATTGAATATTAATACCTCATGTTTTTTGAGAGGTAACTTTGTGTGAGACACTGTTTTAAGCATTTGGGTATATCATCTTATTGATTTGTCCTAGCAACTTAATGATAGATGTGCTATTGTCACCTGCCTCGTCCCTTTCGTCCCTTCCTCCCTCCTTTCTCTTCCTCCCTCCCTCCTTTCCTCCCTCCTTTCCTCCCTCCTTTCATTCTTTCTTTCTTTCTTTCTTTCTTTCTTTCTTTCTTTCTTTCTTTCTCTCTTTCTCTCTTTCTCTCTTTCTCTCTTTCTCTCTTTCTTTGTTTCTTTCTAACTCTCTTCTTTCCTTTTTGATGAGGAACTTGAGGTGCAGAGAGATTGAACAACTTGCTGAAGTGATGGAGCCAGAAATGGAAGCCAGGCTGTTTTGACTCCAGGCTCAGGACCACACAGGAGGTTTTCCTGGGCCAGGGAAACATGTGAAGAGGGTCTGTGCTTGATAGACATGGTAAAGGATGAAGGGTCCTAGGTTGGGAAAGTGTGGGAGGGGGTTCGAAGATGGATCAACAAGGAAGGCCCTGAGTATAGTGGTGGGCTTGCTGAAGCGTTCTTCTCCTATAGCAGCACCTAGTGTGCCTTTTGAGCCCTCCTATCCCTGTGATGCCAGCAGGGGCATCTGACTTGGGCTGAGCCACTCAGAAGTCCTTGCACTTCCCAAGCCACACTGTTGGTTCTGGGTTGAGCAGGTAACCTACACAAAGCCAGTTAGAGTTGATCAGTTTTCATTCTGGAAATTTTATTGGAATTATTTACAAAGAGATGTTCTCTTTTCACTGGACTTAAAGCTGGGAAGATGTAAGCCTGAAGCTACTGGCAGACATCTGGCCTTAGTAGGTAAGGCCCTACTAGAGAATGAGGATCATATAGAGAAAAGCAGAGGTAAGAGATGTAGAGAAAGAAATCAAGTTCTGATGGTATCTCCTTGATCCAGCTGTGGATCCCTTTCCCTTCATCTCTTCTGTCTTCTCCCCTCCTTCACTACTGCTCCCCTCCCTCTGCATTATTCTCGATTGAGAGAATTCTAGCATAAGAGGTGAATAGATTTAGGAACTATCCAACCTGGGCAGATCCTCCTTTTTGTTCTTGGTTTGAAGGAAGAACTGTTCAATTGCCACAAGGGTATAAAACTAAGTGAGTGGGAGATGTGTTGCCTGGGAGATTTTCTGAGGCTCTCAGAAGAAGCCATGAGAAAAGACTTTGATCACTGATGCTTTCTGGGAGGCAGAGCCATGGGACCATGGACCAAGCCATTGTTGGGCTTCTGAGAAATTTGTAAGCTGTGGAGACCCATCTATGATAAGTCCCCAGTCCCTAGACCCAAAGGGTCAGGTGTAGGGGGCTAGGGTTCTAAGGGTTGGGAGCATAATACATATCATGTTTCTATGTTAAACATATTCTTTTTATTTTTTTCCCCCTTGGGTGCAAAAAGGTGATTTTATTAAGGCAAGGGGACAGGGCCCATGGACAGAAAGAACTGCTTGTTGTTGAATATATTCTAATAAATGCGCCTCTGCTTTGAGAGCCTGGATGTTAGAGTGATTAATTTGTTTAGTCTCAGACACTTGAGGGAAGAAATTAGAAACCCTAGAAAATGCTTTCATCAAAACATATTTATCCTGAGATGACCTATTACATCCTATCATGTACCTTGTAAGAATCAAGACCTAAATGAGTAGTCAGCAGTGGAGACAGGATGGAAATTGTTAGATAAATCTCTCCATTATCAGGTATGAAATAACAGATAGCTTTCCATCCAAGCTTTGCACCTTTTTTAGAGATGTGCAGCTCCCTTACAACGTTTCATGAAATAGATGTCTGTATAAATTGGTTCTGCTAAAGGCCTGTGCCTTTTAGTGAGACTTTCTGAATTGGGGTCCAGATGAATGTTTGTAAAGGATTCTTTGAGAAGACATTTTTTTTGGGTATGAAAACAAGTTAGTATTAAAGTAAAGTGCACACTCTCCTAGTAAATATCTTAATTTCTTTTGATTTATAGCTTAATGATATTTGTAGAATCCACCCACCTCTGGTTCTGCTTCTGCCAAAATGCAGGCCGTTATGGTGGCTGCTTAGTGTACTTTCTTACTTTGTTAAATTGATAAATGATGCATGTGAATAAATAGTCATTTCATTTTACTAAAAGGCATATTTAAATTTTTTATTACACATTTAAGTAAAACGATTTCATTTTTGTTACAAATTCACTTGGCAGTAACCAAGAGCACTAGCTTAGAGGCCAAGGAGTGTATTTTATTTCATTTTATTTTATATTATTTTATTTAATTTTTTATTTTATTTATTTAATTTTAATTTAATTTAATCTAATTTAATTTTATAAGATTTTATTTACTTATTTGACAGAGAGAAACACAGCTAGAGACAGAACAGAGTCAGGGGGAGTGAGAGAGGGAGAAGCAGGCTCCTGCCCATCAGGGAGCCCAATGTGGGGCTTTATCCTGGAACTCTGGGATTATGAGCCGAGCAGAAGGCAAATGCTTAATAACTGAGCCACCCAGGGACCCCCCACCCCAGGAGTTTATTTTAAAATGCACCTTCTTTGAATAGTTATTTAAAGTAGGATGATACTACTTGATTTTATCTAGTTAATTTTGTTGGAAGATTACATTTCAACCTAAAGCGGGTAGTGCAACACATTTTCTTTTCTGGCTTCTGAAGTTGGCTTTGGAAAGATTCTTGCTACATTGTATTAAGCAAAATCCTACACCCTCACCCACATTTTCTGGTGATGTGCCATTTTCTAAATATGTCCTGTCTGTTCCAAAATGCATATCAATAGCTGGAAGCAGTTGGAGAATGTTAATTTAGTTCTTGTGTTAAAGAGTGACACTCAGTTTCCTAGATTGTGTCCTTTTCCCATGTGGGTTTTTCAAATGTTTTACTTTCTCCCCCCCCCCTCCTCCTCCTCCTCCTCCTCCTTCTTTTTATTTATTTGTTTGACATACACAGAGAGATCACAAGTAGGCAGAGAGGCAGGCAGAGAGAGAGAGAGGAGGAAGCAGGCTTCCCACCGAGCAGAGAGCCCAACACGGGCCTAGATCCCTGGACCCTGAGATCATGACCTGAGCTGAAGGCAGAGGCTTTAACCCACTGAGCCACCCAGGCGCCCACCCCCCCTTCTTTTTAAAACAAAAAAATGCAATACTAATAGATTCAGACCTGGTGCTACATTGGTTGACATTTATATCAACTTTTATCTTGAAGCTTGATGTAAAATTTGATCTGTAGAAAGAATGAGTTCTTTGACTACAGTTTTAATCTTCTGGTTAAAGATATTTTTCACTAATAATTTCTGTCTTAAAAATCTAGTCTGCTTCTAAAATTTCTATTTTTTTAAAAAGATTTTATTTATTTAACAGAGAGACACAGCTAGAGAAGAAACACAAGCAGGGGGAGTGAGAGAGGGAGAAGCAGGCTTGCTGCCAATCAGGGAGCCCAATGTGGGCCCATCCCGGGACTCTGGGATCATGACCTGAGCCAAAGGCAGACACTTAATGACTGAGCCACCCAGGTGCCCCTAAAACTTCTATTTTTAAACTCTAGGGTTTGGGTATAGGTTACTTGGATGGTGACTTTTACAGTTAATTAATGGTCGTCTTGAACAGAGGTTTTTAATCTTTTTTGACTTTCTACCCTGACCAGTAAAAGTTTATTTTTATTTTATTTTTTACAAAGATTTTATTTATTTATTAGAGAGAGAGAGAGAGAGAGAGAGAGAGAGATACTGAGTGTACAGGGTGGGAGGTAGTAGAGGAAGAGAATCGTAAGCAGATTCCATGCTGAGCACAGAGCCCCAGTGCGGGGCTCCATCCCCCACCCTCAGATCATGACCTGAGCCAAAACCAAGAGCTGGTCACTCCACTGAATGAGGCACCCCGGTGCCCCAAAAGTTTATTTTTACATGACATACACTTAACACTGTGCAAGAACATATTATAAATTATGTTATATAAACTATATAAATAACTTATGCTTGTGTCTATTATGTATGTAAAAATAGACAAAACCTAGGAATCAAAAGGATTTTATGAAAAAAATTTCTATTATTTTCTTCTTGAGCCCAAATGCACCTCACTTTAGAGACCACCAATTTAGAAAGCAAAGGTTATTCATTGTATCTAAATGGTTCTTTTTGAGCTATGATACTAATCCCACTTTAATATTTTTGAAGAATGTGGCTTTTAGCAAATTTCAGAATCAACATAACTTTATTAGAATTTCTAGTCACGATTAATTGCTTGTCAGTTCTCTCTTAAGAAAATGTGGTTACCAGTTCACCAAGATAAGATCTTAAAATTTTATTATGAAGTATTTAAGAAATGTAAAGACTATAACATACAAAATATCAATTGCCCATACTTCTGTCTACCGTAAAAAATAAAACATTACCTTCCTCCTGCAGAGGAATCCATTCTTTTGAATTTGCTGTTTCTTATTCCTTTGTAGTTATAGACCTATATTTGGGTCTCAAACAAGGAGTTATTGTTTTATATGTTTTAAGTGTTATGCAAAGCATACATGCAATGTATAGTATGTATTTGCCTGTAACTTCCCCCCACACTATGCATGTTGATTACAGGGAGCTCTAGTTTACTTGTTCCCACAGCTCTATAATGTTCTAAAGTTTGAAAATGCCATAGTTCCTCTATTCTTTTCTAAGTGACATTTACTTTGTTTCTTTTTCCTTTTCCTTTTCTTTTTTATTTTTATTTTTATTTATTTATTTGACAGAGAGAAACACAGCTAAAGAAGGAACACAAGCAGGGGGAGTGAGAGAGGGAGAAGCAGGCTTCCCGCCGAGCAGGAAGCCCGATGCGGGGCTTGATCCCAGGTCTCTGGGATCATGACCTGAGCCGAAGGCAGTTGCTTAACCAACTGAGCCACCCAGGCGCCCCTTCTTTTTTAACTACAAATGATCCTGGTAGGACTCTTAGTGAAAATCTGTTAAAATTTTCCTAGGCTGTACCTGAGATTGGAAGTGCTAAATTTTGGGGTGTGTGCCTCTGCACGTCTATGAGATATCCCCCCACTAATGCAGACAGGGTTTCCCTGGCTCAGCATCCTTGTATACTCGGTATTGTCAGACTATTTAAGTTTTGCCGGTTTGGCAGATGTGAAATAATATGTCATTGTAGCTTTAATTTATCTTTTCATAATGTTTATTGGCTATTTAGTTTTCATTTTCTGTAAATTGCTTACTCATATTTTGCCCAATTTTCTATTTTTTTCCTTGAATTTTCTTGGCTGGTTTCACACGCACACACACAGCAATTCAGTGACCTTTATTGAAGGTCAATAAAAAAGTAAAACAGGCTTCTTTTTCTTTTCACATCTGGCCCTGATACAGTACCATATCATATCTCTCTCCTTTAGAAAAGTCATTGCTTCTCCTGCAAGGTAATGCAGTGTAAGTAAGCTGTCACTCGGTTGCTAAAAGATGTTTTGCAAGGTAAGGACTGTCTGGGAAGATGAGAGAGATAAGAGAGAAGCAAGGACACTCCAGGGGTCTGTAAGTCTCTTGGAACACCTGCAGGCTTGGTTTAGACGTGTATGTACTGATAACTGTGTGTCATCCTCTTTGTTTCCTTTTTCTTCCTGTCGTTTCTAATGTTTGGATTCTGCCAACCATAAAGTTATATTGCAAAAAGACCTTATACCTTCTGACATTTAGAAAATCTGTAGCCTGAGAAGCAGAGGAATTCACAACAAGCAGTGAGAAAGTGGAACAGGGCACCTGGGTGGCTCAGTGGGTTAAGCCTCTGCCTTAGGCTCAGGTCATGATCTCAGGGTCCTGGGATCCAGGCCAGTATCACGCTCTCTGCTCAGCAGGGAGCCTGCTTCCTCCTCTCTCTCTGCCTGCCTCTCTGCCTACTTGTGATCTCCCTCTCTGTCAAATCAATCAATCAATAAGAAAAAGTGGAATAGCTTCAAGTAATGATACTTGAAGTGTGGTCTGCAGATAGATGGGCACTTCTCCAGTCCTTGCCAGTGTATTAGATCTGCAGATTCTCAGCCTCCACCCTGATCCTCCTGAATCAGAGGTTGCATTTTAACAAGTGAAGTTGGAGAAGGTTTGTTTTTAAATACAGAATCCCAGTCAAGGTTGACCTGCGTCAGAAAGGACCCGTCCTCCTCTAATCTTCTTTCCAAGTAACGGAAGCCTAGGGGTGGGTTGGTCTTGACATATAAAATACGTCTACTGTATGTACATGTAACCTGAAATTTAGGTCTCTCCCAATGAGAGGTGAGAGGTTCATTTTAGTTCATTTAATTAATCCAAACATTCCTCTTTAAAGAAACAACTAGGAGAAAGGGCTATAAATAATTTGTATGTTAATGATTATTAGACCTTGTTTCTATATGCTATTTTGTAAGGAAGTGGAAGATTTTTGGGAAGAGAATAGAAGGTAATTTTGTAACATGGGTCATTTAGGGAATAGGCTGGGCCTATACAAGAAAGGCTTCCCTGGTAGCAAAGAGCCTAGGGGAGCTTGGAAATTTATTAAGAAGAGGAAATAGGAGGTGAGATAAAAGGAACATCAAGGATTTTGCCCAGAAATGAGGAGAACATCTTCCCTTTTCCTGCTTCTATGTTATAATAACTTGTATTGCTAAAATCCAAGTCTATTTTAACCTACCAGGTTTAACCTGGAAAGTTAATTACCATTTTCTTTCTTTCTTTCCTTCCCTTTTTTTTTTTTTTAAGATTTTATTTATTTATCTGACAGAGAGAAACATAGCTAGAGAGGGAACACAAGCAAGGGGAGTGAGAGACTCTCGGAGATGCAGGCTTCCTGCAGAGCAGGGAGCCTGGATGCGGGGTTCGATCCTGGGACTCTGGGATCATGACCTCAGCCGAAGGCAGATGCTCAATGACTGAGCCACCAGGTGCCCTGTTAATTACCATTTCTGACATTGTTTCTATTCATCAATTTTCTACTGAGTATCATTATAGGCACATGGTAGAATGGGGTTATACAGACACACAGCAGTCCTTTCCTCGAACTTTAGAACCTAAGAAGGCATTAGATATTGAAACCAAACTTATGCAAAGCATGGGAATGTAACTAAGGCTCAGTGTCTTCCTGACTCACAGGATACTCTGAGGATTTATTGGGGTCCACAAAAGGCTCAAGAAAGGTCTCAGTAAATCGTGGTTCCTCCTCCCCTTCTCTCTACCTGCACCACACCCTCCTTTCCCCTCATCATATTCCAGACAGTCTGACTCTGATCTCTGAAGGTTAGTACTAAGAGGTTAGTGCCCAGAGTAGTAGTTGTGGGAGAATTATTTATAGGGTACAAAGATAGGGAGGAAGTCATTTTCTATGGGAGGAGACATTTAGGGTTCTAAGTGAAAGAATGGGTATGCACAGTTTTTGTAAATGTTGAAGATGAGAATCACCTTCATTTAAGTTCCAGTAATTTACAACTTGCTGAGGACAAAGGCTAGGCTAAAGTCTACCCGAAGCTATTTATTTGGGAACCCCTAACACAAGCTTTGTGAGGCAAAGCTGGCATCTGCTGTGACTCGTTATGTCCCAGCACACGGCTCAGGGTTACCGTGTGACGTGCCATGGTGATGTACTCAGTACTAGCATGAGTTCTAGTCTAACAAATCTGAACACTAAGGGATTGGGATTATCAGTGATCAGAGAGAAAGAAGTCAAGATAAAAAACAAGGAGTTGAGCAAAATTAGAAAGAGTATTCCTAAAATACTTAATCACCCTCTTCACAGAAATTCAGTAGGTGCCTCTGCCTAATTAGCTTGCCAGGTATCCCTTCCCGTATTGGCCTGAAGTCCATTTCTGTCTCACCACACTCTTTGCCTCTTCCTCTGCCTACTTAGGAATCCCACTAGTGATGACTGTTTGTACTCTCTCCAGCTGACCCAGCCATCAGTTAAGTTCTGCCTTGAATCCCATTTCCCCTTCATCTCTGAGCAATTCCTGACAGTTTGAACTAATTGGGAATCCCCTTGTCAACTTCAGTAGTATCTTGTACGCTTGCCTCTCTGCCTTGACCCTCTGAATACTTTGGAGGTATTCGGGCTGAGAAATCTTATAATTTTCTGTTATGACCAGTTCTATTTCTTGCAAGTGATGGTTTCTTAATGTAAAAGGTAACCCTTGCTAAGTAAACTCCAATTATCTGAGCCCAGGGACAGAACAGATTCGGATTTTTGGAGAGGGGACTATTTGGAGCAGAATCACAGAGGGGTAAATACTTTCTTGCGGCTTGTCTCAGGCTGCCAACTTGAAGTCTCTGAAGTTCGGGAAGAGATGCACACAGTCAGATCCCAAGCCAGTAAAAGCCAGCACCAGCACGCCGTTTAAAGGGATCCCCCATTTCCCAACTGGTAATGCAATCTCTGAAACCAAATATTAAAGATTTAGATAACATTTTCCCTTCTTTCTAACTCATGGGTGGGACAGGGTGGTCATTTGTTCTTGATTGTTGGATTCTTCTATTATGTGGGTGTGGTGAAGAGAATTCTTAGATTTTAGACAAATTTTTTAGTTTCTAAGAAAAATATTTTTACAAGCTTCTATGTTAGAGAGCCAGTCAAGAGGTTGTAGGATGGGATGTGTGCAAAGTTTTATAGCTCTTTATTTGGACAGTCTGTGAAAGTAATTCTTTGAAAGACTAAGTGCATAGCAGATGTTCAATAACTATTGGCCAGATGATTGATCTAAGGAAAGAGCCAAGAAAGAGGAATAATTTCTTTGTATATTCCGTGGAATTGCACAACATCATGTAAAAGTAACACCCAACAAGAAACCACATGGCTTCATTGTTTACCTAATGTCCACTTGGGTGCTAGGGTGGCCAGGGACTTGCCTAGCCCAGTTAGGAAGCACAAGTTCATTTGAGCTTGATATAAGCACGGGCATTTGTAGAGAAAATGTACTCATTCTTCATTCCTTTTTTTTTTTTAAGATTTTATTTATTTATTTGACAGAGAGAGATCACAAGTAGGCAGAGAGGCAGAGAGGCAGGCAGAGAGAGAGGAGGAAGCAGGCTCCCTGCTGAGCAGAGAGCCCAATGCGGGCCTCAATCCCAAGACCCTGAGATCATGACCTGAGCCGAAGGCAGAGGCTTTAAACCACTGAGCCACCTAGGCACCCCATTCTTCATTCTTTCTTATGGACTAAATGAAAGGTACAGCACGTTTTGTTTGTTTGTTTGTTTGTTTGTTTGTTTTTTAAATTGGGTAGCCTGGGAAGGCTATTTTGCTTTATTTATTTGTCTGTCTATCTATCTATCTATCTATCTATCTATCTATCTATCTGAGATTTTCTTTATTTATTTGACAGAGAGAAACACAGCTAGAGAGGGAACACAAGCAAGGGGAGTGAGAGAGGGAGAAGCAGGCTTCCCGCCAAGCAGGGAGCCCAATATGGGGCTCGATCCTGGGACTCTGGGATCTTGACCTGAGCCAAAGGCAGATGCCTAGTGACTGAGCCACCCAGGCACCCAAGGCAGGCTTTGTAAAATAAAATTAGGTTTAGAAGCAGTAGAAGAAAGGGTGAATTCAAGAGCACCCTAAAAGAAATGATGAAAGTTGTATCCATATTTTCCTGCACACATGATTATTTTTTAATCTGTTCTTCTTTGGGGAGACTAAAGACACTGACCCCAGCATTATCCTGCTTATTTGAATTGGATTTCCTAATTGAGACAAACTACTGCTGCACAAATCATCTAGGTAAGAAAGTTAAGGCCTGTTCCCTTTAATAAACACTGCTGAATTTGGAAGACTAACTTAGCCAAAATCTTATTTTATAACTCGAGATTCTAAAAAGCAATAGAAAATCGGCCCCTTAGCATTTCCCAAAATATTCCCGTCCATCTGCTTGAAAAAATTACTGCCAAATACTTTAATTTGTTCGTAAGAAAACACATTGACTTTTAGAACTGTGTGCTGGATTTTTCATCCTCCATTGAATTGTATATAGGACCACTCTTCAGATGGGTATTAGGATTGCTGGCAACTAGCTGCATCACCGCTGTCTTGGTTAAGCAAATGTGCAAACATGAAATCTTATCCTCTTTGGAAGTTTATTATCCTCTTTCCTAACATGCATATTAAACAAACAAACAAACAAAAACTTGTCAGGACCCTAAGCTTTTGCCCTCCTTGAATTCTTACAGATTTGAGTAAAACTGATGAAATAATTATAGGCTGAGTGTTGGCCTCTAGTTTCTAAAATCCTGGGATTTATATGTCAGGTCTTTCTTTGACTTTTTTCTTTTCTTGATTGTTGGTAATTTTGTAATGGAAAGAGGACTGAATATATGAGTTAGTCATCAAAAACCTGTCATCTGATATCTCTGAAGGAAATAGGATCTATTTAATTTTGGTAGCGCTTTCATGGTTAGTAAAAGAAAACAACGAAAACAATGATGATACTTAAGGTATAATTCTAACTTCCACCAGTACTGTTTGGCCCCGCATCCATGTTAAATTTTTTTCTTTCCTATATAACGTGTGCAGTTTTTCAGATGGGAATTCTGGGGAATGTTTAAAGGCCCTAAATGGGAGCTAGATAAGGCAATAATAGCTGGTAATAATGTGGCAATATATGCTTTCTTGGGTGCCATTTTCTTAATGCTCATGTTGAAAGATCCAAAATGAAATTGGAAGCAATAGAGACAATCATGGCCCTCAAAGTGGGTCACAGTTTTATAGCATTCCTCTTCAAAAGTGTTGGTAAAAGAGAGTCCCCAAGAAAGCTGGGATATTGATTTAAAAGTAAAATAAAAGGACTTGACTCAAATCACCTTAGAAGTGGTTTCACATTATAATTTAAAATATTATATGATCAAGTTTAAAACACTGATAAAAATGGGGCACCTAGGTGGCTCATTCAGTTAAGCATCTGCCTTTGGCTCAGGTCATGACCTCAGGGTCCTGGGGCTGAGTCCCAGGTCTGGGTTCCCTCCTCAGTGAGGAGCCTGCTTCTCCCTCTGCCCCAGCTCCCCACTTGGGTGCTCACGTGCCCTCTCTCTCTCTCACACTCTCTCAAATCAATAAATAAAAAATCTTAAACTAACAAAAAGCACTGATAAAAATATTAGCTGTCTCTCTGCAATAATTACTGTTATGATCATAATGCAGACTGTTATCAGTCCATATTAGTATTATGAAGAAGTGCAGCTCCATAGTTTTGAACTGTCATTTCTATTAAAATCTCCACTTTGTAGTTGCATTTTTTTCCCCTAGAGGGGTAGTGGTGGTATGTGGGATGGTGGTGGTTTGCAGTCTGACCTGCATGAATGAATCAGCTTGGCTCTGTTTTAGTCTGTTCCCAAACACTGGAGGCAGTTAAGGGCATCTCTCTTATTTTTCAGGGAATTCATCTCTCAGTAACTCATGCTAACGATTATCAATGTTCGTAAGAAACCATAATTACTGCTGCTTTTCTTTCATGCTAATCTCATGAAAAAGGTGAGACACCCCTTCTACACCCCACAGGGCTGTTGGTGCTCTCACTGGTGATCACACGTAAAGACAGAATCAGGTTATTACAAACCTTCTAATTGCTACTTAGCAACTAACTTCTGGCAGGACTCCGAAGCCCAGGCATTGGAGCCGTTGGGGAACGGGAGAATTTGCAATATCTTTCACTGCTTGTGTGAGTGGGGGGCAACTCTCTCTCTGTATCTTTTGGTAGTCTCCTTGGAACAGGGGACAATCAGCAGGTGAGAGCTGGTTTCCCTTATCTGGAGCTCTCACAGTTTGTTCACTGGCATAGGCCACTCCTTTAAGGCTTTTCTGACATTTTATTTTCTAGTCTTTTTCATTTGCTTGCCACTGGGTCTCCTTAGGTTATACATTCCTAATGTTGAAATAAAAGAATACAGTTCTTTTGACCTGACTGGTGTCCAGTAATACTTGGGATTGTTAAGCATGATGAAAGATCATTTAATTTTTTTCAGTGTTTTTGTTTTTGTGTGTGTGTGTTTCTGTTTGCTGTTGTTGTTGTTGTTGTGGTGGTGGTGGTGGTGGTGGTGATGATGGTGGTGGTGGTGGGTAGGGGTTGCTTCAGAGATTTACAAGTTCATCATTTACCAAAACCCTCAAAACTATCTGCTTTAGAAATAAATTGTCTTAATGGAGGACCTATTAATAAAAAGGAAACTGTTTTGGTTATATTTCTGGGAAGTAGTGATTATATTAAGTTTTAAGATTCTATTCAACTAAGACCTGATTAAAGCAAAACCAGGAATTGGCCATCTGGAAAATACTATTAATGGATCCCAAAATGTCATTGTCACTTGAATCATGTAATAGAATTTGCACTGAAGAAAAATATGGTGGGTTGAGTAGAATCCAAAGTCTGTGAAAACTTTGTCTTATCTTTCTAATTCTGTTCTTTCTTTGAGCCAATTTATTTTGCATGTCATTTCCAATTAACCATAATTCTACTATCACTTATGTACATAAGTTAACATTTAGTTTTTGTAGTCCCGTGCTGCTTGTTATTTTATGTTGTCATCTTCCCAAGTGGACTGTAAGCTTCTAGGGAACATGGACCAAGTCTTTCCTTTTTCTCTATATTCTGCAGTCCCTAACATGGTTCGTTCTGGACATAAAATAAATGCTTAATGAGTACCTAGTACTTAGTAAACTAGTTAATGGTTATTGGGTCAATGTGTCTACCTTCTTGTTATTTTTATCATCTGGTTTCATAGTTTTTGCTTTAGCGCTTTTTGGAGCCTTGTTTCATTTGCTGCAGCACCTAGCAATACCAGGTTGCACATTTTCACCCATGGGTGGAGTGTTGACGGTTCAAGCCAGGGATTCAAGCCTTATAAGGTCTTTAACTGTCAGAGATTGGGTAACTCAAGTGTATAATATAATGGAACTGATAGAGGGCAGAGGAAAAGGAAATAGTTCCCCGTATATTTGACTGCAGTGAATTTAGAGAATTGTGGATACTATCCTTTTGATTCTTTGGATCAAATATCATATACTTTATTGATAAACACTTTGGCATGTTTTGGCATCTTTCCTAAGTATGGACTGCTTCTGTTCTTGGCCTTTGCAGGTGTTATGGTATTAGAACTTTTTAATTTTTTTTTAGAGATTTTATTTATCTCAGAGAGAGAGAGAGCACAAGCAGGCAGAGCTGCAGGCAGAGCAGGCAGAGGGAGAAGCAGGCTCCCAGCTGAGAAAGGAGCCCAATGTGTGAGACCTGATCCCAGGACCTTGGGATCACGAGTTGAGCCGACTGCAGATGCTCAACTGACTGAGCCACCCATGTGCCCCAGTAGTAGAGCTTTTTAAAAGTTTGTTGTGAGGGAAAGGAAAATAAAAGTGGGAAATATGATTATTCTGATTTATAAATGAATCATACAGACTTATAAAATTTGTGGAGCTGGGAAGTGTCTTAGAGATTATATTGTCCTGTTCTTCCATTTTTAGGGGTGAGAAACTCAAGGACTGGTGTGGTTAAATAGGAGACCTGGGTATGGTCAATAGTTAATAAAAGTCAAGAATAGAACAATATTGTGAGTAGCTTGAGATACTCAATTTATATTATTTCTCAGTTCTCTGGCCCAGTTTGTACAACATATTATTCTGTAGATAGATACCTGAGAAACCCACACATTATTAAAAAGTATACATTTTTTAAGAAGAAAATTTTTCAAAAAATTTTTTATGTGCGTGTATATTGAACAACTCTGCAAAATGACTTCACACGTGGAATACAGTTGAGGGAAAATATCATGTAGTGGGGGGGTATCTATTTGAGAAATCTGGGTCATAATTCTAAATCTTGCTAATTACAAACTGCATGACCTTGCAATAAAAGTCATACAGCACTCAGAAAGTCAGTTGATATTGGGGCACCTGGTGGCTCAGTGGGTTAAGCATCGGACTCTTAGTTTCAGCTCAGGTCATCATCCCAGGATCATGATCTAGCCCCACGTCAAGCTCCTTGCTGAGCGTGGAGCCTCCTTAAGATTCTCTCCCTCTGCCTCTTCCTCTGCCACCTCCCCCATGCATGTGTGCTCTCTATCTCTTTCAAAAAAAAAAAAGTCTGTTGGTGTTATCATTCAGAAATTAAAGAATTAGACTAGAATCTCTCTGGGAGCCCTTTTAGTTTAAAATTCTGTAAAAAAATGAAGCAGTGGTCAACACTTGGAACTTGACATGACCAAAACTTTATGAAATTAGAATAGAGACTGATGAACCTAGTGTCTTACCAAACATGTCAGCTGCTCAACATTTAGAACTTCATTTCTTGGTTCCAGACTGTATCTATGCATTAGGCTCTCTCAGTGCTCTTCCAGATGATTTCTATTTCTTAGGCTTCATTTGAATATTTCTTCTTTGGAGCTTATTATAGGAATATGAATAATGGGAATAGATACATATAACCTATCAACTTATTATTTAGGAATCACTTGGCTCTTCCAAATGAATAATCCATATGTGTGTTAGATGTATTGGTATATTAAAAAATCAGGAAAATTAGGTTCTTTAAACTTGAAGCATTTTTTTATTGAAAAGTGTTAAAACTATGCCAGGGGCTAATTTTGTTGAATTAGTGTGTTTTGCCTGGTAAACTTTCCTTATTTTATATTCTATGGAAAGTAGATCCAGAGTTTCTTAGTCACGCTCACTCTAATTCAAGGAGAGTATCCCAGGAGGGCAAATAAGAAGCCATCTGGTCATACTTAAAGTGTCATTTTACTTTGTCCTGCGTGCTGGGAAATGGTGACTCTTATTTGCTGATCGTCATGAACTCAAGTGATCCATCTCTCACCAGCCCAAGCTCAAAGTCTCTGCAGTGCCCATAGCCTTAAAATTTCTATTGCCTTTCTGTAGAGGCCAGGTGGTCAGTAGTGACTCCCAAGGAGCTATTGGCAATCTGTTTATAGGGTGCTTTTGGAAGACTCTATGTAGCCAAGGCAATGCGCAGCCAGGGGAGTGGCAATATTTTCCTTTTTGGGGGAACATAAATTGGTGATAGGAGGTAATCTGTGTAGGTCCAACTCATAGCATCCGGTCCAGCACATTTTAGGTGCCAGGTAAATATGTTACTAGCCTGCTTTATAATTTTATCTCTAGGTTGGCAGTCAATAAGCAGACTTGCATATTTGTTAAGACTTGGGAAAGAGCTTCCAGAATATTTGATTTATTATAGAGTTTTAGCACAGTGTCCTTTCTTTTGTTTAATGTTTAAAAAAGAAGCTAACTTATTCTGCGGCTCGAGTCGCCCTGCCTCATTTTGGGGATTAGCAACTAGGGCCTTAATATGTACTGAAGGCTTTTGCATCTAGAAATAATTCAGGCTCCCTTTCAGAGTGTGGGAGTAAGGGAGGGTGAATTGTGAGAAATGGAATCATTCTTTTGAAATTTATGTGCTGTTTTTGGATGAAAACACAAGGAGTAAAAATACTAGATCAAATTGTAGCTGTTTAAAATTAGAAGGCTTTATATTTTTGGCTGCAAATGGTGGGTTAAAATTTTTCTGTTATTTATCAGATCTATTTTTTAACAAGAATAATTGATTTTGAATCATTGTGCAAACTACATTATTGTCTTTCAAATTTCTTTCATTTCACAAATTAATTTAAGTAATATGATTTTAATTTTATATGTCACATTCTTAGTGTTAAATATTACTGTGGTCTTTACTGAAGGTGTGTGCAAATTTAATAAAGATCATTTTAATTAAAAATGTAAAAGACTTTTTCCCCAAAAGAATACCACAATTTAGAAACAATGCAGAATTTATATTTAAAGCAACTTTATAAGAAAATGTGTAGGAAAAGTTGCCATCACATTTTAAAATATTGAATTTTAAAAATCTTCTGTTACCATAAAGTCATGAATGAGATAAAGATATTTGTGACCACTAATTTTATTCAAGTTTGTTTTAGAAGTTCTAACCAATGCAATTATCCTGGAAAAATAAATCAGGAAGATACAGATATCATCATTATTTGTGAACGATAGAGTCGACTACTCAAGAAAAGGCCAAAGAAATGAAAAGAGTTTATGAAAATTATATAAAGGGGCCTATGTTTAACCCCAGTAAGAATCAGGCAGATGCAATTTAAACAAAAATGAGATGTATTTTTACCTCTCAGATGGGCACTATCTAAGGTCATAAGAGCAAAAAATTTTTTTTACTTAATAAATATTTTTTGAATATCTGTTATGTGGGAAATCCTGAGGATACAAGAATGAGTACAACATAAACACCAACTTTAGGGGTTTCATATTCCTGGGGATGGAGTGGAAAGATTATAGAGAGATAGTCACATAAATAAGTAATTACTTTTGAGTATGTAGCATAAAAGAAAGAGGAATGAATGTAGCCTGGGGAACATCATTGCAAATGCTGTTCCTATGGCTGAATCACCCTTCCCATCTGTTTTTACAGCCCTTCCCTATTCAAGTGCTGATCTTTTTTAAAAAATTATTTTGTATTTATTTTTATTTATTTATTTTTATTAACATATAATGTATTATTTGCTTCAGGGGTACAGGTCTGTGAATCATCAATTTTACACAATTCACAGCACTCACCATAGCACATACCCTCCCCAATGTCCATAACCCAACTGTCCCTCCCCCCTACTCCCTGGCAACCCTCAGTTTGTTTCCTGAAATTAAGAGTCTCTTATAGTTTGTCTCCCTTCCTGGTCCCATCTTGTTTCATTTTTTCCCTCCCTACCCACCATGACCCCCTGCCCTGCCTCTCAACTTCCTCATATCAGAGAGATCATATGATAATTGTCTTTCTGTGGTTGACTTACTTTGCTCAGCATAATACCCTTCCAGTTCCATCCACGATAAGAGCAAATTTTTACTGGGTACTTATTATGTACCAGGTATTGTAGCAGCTTGTTTAATCCTTAAA
Organism: Spilogale gracilis; assembly: GCA_004023965.1. NCBI lineage: Eukaryota > Metazoa > Chordata > Mammalia > Carnivora > Mephitidae > Spilogale > Spilogale gracilis. The sequence continues at coordinate 42,154 of PITA01008367.1, forward strand.
AATAACCTCTGAGGTAGGGATAATGGTACAATCTCTGCTTTACAGAATGCTGCAGAAATGTTGGGTATCTGTCCCAAGAGTTAGTCTGTGGCAGAGCTGGGATTTGAACCCAGCTGTAGAATTCTAGTTCTAGAACCTGTTCTCTTAGCCACTAACCTGCCTCCAAAGATTGATAACATCCAGTGTTGGTGATGGTATTGAGAATGAAGTAGCTATCCCCCTCCCCCCCATACTGCAGGCGTGAGGGATGTTCGGTGCAGCTTCTCTCTAAAAGGCATTCTGGTGACCCTTGTCAACACCTTATGACCCAGCCAGTCCACTTCTAAGAATTTATCCTAAGGAAATAATCAGACAAATGCATAGTAATGAAGGTATGAGGATATGTTTATAATGTGATTTATAGCAATATTTACATGACCGGCTTGAGAGCATTGTTTAGATTATGCCATATCTTACAATGGAATGTTATATGACTGTTAAAAAGGATGGTGTAGTGCTATGTTTATGAATAATAATGCCCACATTATATTTTGTGTGCAAAAGAGCAGGTTGCAAAACAGTTTGTGCTCTGTAGCATGATCTCATCTGTACATTCAAATAGCTATGCGTGTATTTATAGACCACATTGCAGTGGGCTGGCAACTGTGAGCACTGGCGTTATGGATGATACCGCCTTCTTTATCTTTTCTCCTCTTCTTTGAAATTTTATGATGGGCAGATACTATTTTTATAGTTGCGGAAAAAAGCCCTCAGAAGTATTTATTTTTCTTGGTCCCTCAACTCTTAACGTGTGATACAATTAGGTCGGCAAGTTTGATCCTTGATTTCATGCTTTCTGAATGTGACCCATGTCACAATTTTGTGTTTGAAGTTTCAGCTTCCAGGTCTTTATTCCGGACACCGCAGCCGCGGCAGAACGCTGGGTGTGCTGTCATTACGTGGGGCTCACGAGCTTCGCAAATGCTCCACTGCAGAGCCCACCCTAGCTGGCTGGAGCCTCCCGATTTAAACTTGATTTTTCTGCAACACAATTTACATAAATATAACGCTGAAAGTAACTGAATATAAGCTATCATTGAACATTAAAGCAGATGATATTGTAAAGCTGACTTCGTATCAATGAATGTCGTTAATAATCAGGAATCTTGGGGTGCCTGGGTGGCTCAGGGGTTTAAAGCCTCTGCCTTCGGCGCAGGTCATGATCCGGGAGACACGGGGTGAAGTCCCACATCGGGCTCCCTGCTCAGCGGGAGGCCTGCTTCTCCCTCCCTCACTCCCCCTGCTTGTGTTCCCTCTCTTGCTGTGTTTCTCTCTGTCAAATAAATAAATAAAATCTTTAAAAAAATTAAAAAAAATCAGGAATCTTGTCAGAGCAGGTTTTTCTTTCATGAACATATATGCAGATCCTGATTGGAATGTTTCTTTCTTCTTAAGTGTTCGTTTGATGTGAAAACCTTCCAGAGCTTGCGCTTTGTTGCACACCCCTATCCTGAGTTTGGATTTGGCTGGTTTTAGAGCCCTTGGGGCAGCTTATTTTTTATCTAGATTTTGAGCATGTGGGCTTAAAAGTAATTTTGTTGGCTGGATTCTTTCAAAGTCCTCTTTAGAAGTACTGGCCTGACAAATTCAGCACCACTTCAATCGGAGACCCTAAACCTCTGTGATGCAAAAGAAGGGTTATAGCTGGTTTTTTACAGGGAACCCGCCAGTCCTCAGTGATAAGATGCTTTCAATTCACAAAAGTCTCTTTTCTTAAAAAAGAATGGAGCCTACCCCCTTCTCTCTTGTGTAAGTGGGTAAATTTACTCGCATGGTTTTTGAAGGCAGAATGAATGCATATAAAGGTCTTGCTGAGTTCCCTAAACATACTACTTAAGCATAGCTAATTATCATTAAAAGCACATATACCAGAAAATAAGATAGTTTTTATCGAAGGTCACAGTTTCATCATGGATTCTCAGTGGTCCTTGTGGATGGAGCATCGTCTTAGAATTGATTTGCTGAAATTCTAGGATTATTTCACTGGACAGTGGCCCACTGATAGACCGTGCTCTAAAGATTTGCCAGGTTATGTTTATGGGGCCCATGTTTTTTCCTTAGAGCTTTGGGGTCAGTCACTCATTTGGCTATGCATAGCCAAGGCCCAGAATTGTTTTCTAGTGAAGGTGTTGCCCAGAACTTATCCCCTTACTCATTCTCCATGCAGAAGAGTGGCCTTTATGTAGGCACATGTACTGGTCTGCCTCCTTCATGCTGATGAAGGAATGAGACCCTTCCCAGAGGTTTTGCCCTTAGTGGACATTATCTTGAGCTTTCCATTACCACATTCTTATGGAAAACTCATTTATTATAAGAAATTATATTCACCCAGTTAGAGTTATTGCTCTAAGTTCTAAAATTTAAGTCTAAATCTTATCCTTGAGTTAAACTAGAGTTTAGCTACTAGACCAGCACCATTCCAGGAGCAGTATAATGTGAGCCACTCATGTTAGTTAATGCTTTTAGGAGCTACCTTTAGAAAGGTAAAAGGAATAGGTAAGAGTAACTTGAAATATATTCTATTTAGCCACCCTGGAGAACAGTATGGAGGTTCCTCAAAAAAGTTAAAAATAGAACTATCCTATGACCCAGCAATTGCTCTACTAGGTATTTACCCAAAAGATCCAAAATTACAGTTTCAGAGGGATATGCGCACCCCGATGTTTACAGCAGCATTATCAACAATGGCCAAACTATGGAGAGGGCCCAAATGTCCTTCAACCGAAGAATGGATAAAGGTGTGCTGTGTACACACACACACACACACACACACACACACACACACACACACACCATGGAATATTACTCAGCCATCAAAACGAATGAAGTTTTGCCATTTACAATGGTATGGATGGAGGTAGAGTATAGTATGCCAAGTGAAATGTCATTCAAAGAAAGGCAAATACTTTATGATTTCAGATGGAGGGAGGTGGTGGGGGATGGGCTGGGTGAGTGATGGGATTAAAGAAGGCACTTGTAATGAGCACTAGGTATTATATGTAAGTGACAAGTCACTGAATTCTATTTTAGAAACCAGTATTGCACTGTATGTTAACAAAGCAAAATTTAAATAAACAAAACCAAAACGCCTATTTTATTTATCTTGATATATCTGGGGCACTATCATTTCAATATCAATCAATATAAAATGTATTAATGAGATATTTTACTTTTCTTTGGAGGTCCAAAGTCTTTAAAATCTGGTGTGTATTTGGTACTTACAGCATATCTTAGTTTGGACTGGTCACATTTCCGATGCTCACTAGCCACATGTGGCTGGTAGCTCTTGTCATGGCTAACACACTGTAGACCCTTGTAGAGCTATGTGTGCGTGTGCCCAAGTTGGAGCTATTTGGGTTAAGCCAGTGATGTGTCACGAAAGTGGTAAGACAAGAACACTGTCATAGTTGATGGAGATATAAGAATGCCCAATAGTACTTAATGAGTCATGAGGACTAATAGGAGAGTATTCAGGTTTCATCACCAGGAAAACATTCTTATTTATATTATTGGATATGGGGGCTGAGTCTGTGATTCTTATAACTCTTTGGTTGGGATGCTAGAGAGTTCAGAGACAAATTAATGGCCTATATCTAGTGTCTGAGCAGTGCTGAATGGTCTGAGTTTGGGATATAAGCTTTACCCCTGACTTGCTTCCCCTTGCTTTTTTTGCTTGCTTCTTTTCAGCTTATGGAATGTCATGTGCCAACATGCCATGCAAATTTTGTTTTTGAATAAAGATGGGGATAAAGTCTTGTGTTATAATTTTTATTAAGTTTAGGTAATTATGTCTAAATTTTATAGAAAATAGAATTGAAAAATTTTACAAAGACTGAAATCAGTTGCCTTTTTTAAAAAAATGTGGTTTAATAAACTTGGATGTACTCAGGAAGACAGATAGTATCTACGTTATTTGGTCTAACATGGGACTAATAGGGATACTAACTCACTAACTGGTAATTTCTTATGTTAGCAGTTCTCAGATTTCAGTATTTAACAACATTAACTGGGGAGTATATTAAAAATCTGATGTATGGGCCCTACCCCATAGGTAGATTAGGATTAGTAGATTTGGGTTGGGAATGATAGTTAGAAATAGATAGTTAGATAGTTGGGAATGATAGATAGAAATGATAGTTTAACGCATTCTCCTGCTTGTCGTAGTCTTGGGATCTGCTTTTTCCATCTTGAAAAAAAAAATGCTTTCCATACCAAATTGCCAGTCTTTTTCCTTTGGTCTTTTCCCCAGCCCCAGGCTTTCTGAGATATAATTGACATAAAACATTGTGTAAGTAAGGTGTAAAATATGGTGATTTAATAGACATATATTGCAAAATGATTACCACTGTAGTTTTATTTTACCTTATTTTTTAAAAGATTTTATTTATTTATTTGACAGAGACAGAAGGAGGGAGGAGAGAGCACAAGCAGGGGGAGGGACAGGCAGACAAAGAGGAGGAGGGAAAAGCAGCCTTCCTCCTGAGCAGAGAGTCCTATGGCAAAGATAGGATGGTGAGATGGATGGGGCTCCGTCCCAGGACCCTTGCGTCATGACCTGAGCCAAAGGCAGACACTCAACCAACTGAGCCCCTCTGACACTCCTACCACTGTAGTTTTAGCTAACATCTCTATCACATCACATAATCACCATTTCTTTTTTGTGGTGAGAGCATTTAAGATCTATTCTCTTAGCAACTTTTAAGTATATAATATAGTATTATTAACTATAATTGCCACTGGATCCCTAGAACTTGTTCATCTTGTAATTGGAATTGGTATATTTTGCTCTCCCCATTCCTTCCTGCCCTCTCTCCCGAACCCTCACCCTCTAGTCTTTTTCTTGTCTCTCTTCCCTTGCCCCTCCCTGGATAACACCAAGTTTTGTAGGGCAAGTCACATTCTTTGGAGTTTTCAGCTTTGTGTCCCAGCTTCATCTATCAGGTAGGTTTTTACACAAAGCCAGGGTGTTATCTAGGATTCCTGAAGTCTGTGAGAGAAACCCAACCCAACTTGTCTAACCACAAAGAGAAAAGTATCAGAAGAACTCAGAGTAGGTCTTGGGTGAGGCTCTCTGGATTGAGGCTGGATTGGTCTATAAATGTCTCTCTGGTTCTCAGCCTGGCTGACCACCAAAGTCCTCATACCTCCAGAAGGCAGACAGGGGAACAATTTCCTCCTTAAGGCGAAGAGGAGAAGAAAAGTTCTATATGAGTCAGAATCTCTTCTTTTATCCCATTTACTCATGTATCAGGGCAGAAGGGCTTACTATTACAAACAGTGGGTTTTTGGTTTACTCTGGGATCCTTCTTTTAAAAAAAATAATAATTGCAGGGGCACCTGGCTGGCTCAGTCAGAAAAGTATGCAGCTCTTGATCTCAGGGTCAAGAGTTTAGCCCCATATTGGATGTAGAGAATACTTAAATAAAAAAATAAATAAACTTAAAAAAAAATTGCATTGATGAGGTAACAGATAGGTGCGTAGTGCTTTGAGATAGTTTCCTAATTACAACCAATAATTTTCATTTTAATGAGATTTTCATTTGTTTGAAACAATTATTTAAGGCCATGGTATCTTCCTAAATTTAATAATGCAAGATTCTAAGCAAAAATAAGTATTTAATTTCATTTATAAACTGAATGGATTTCTTTCTTTGGATAGATTTTAATCTATTAACTAAAATGCTGCTTCTGGTAGTATATTGAATTTGGGGGGCGGGAATCCAATTTATTTAAATTTAATAAGTTAAACTAATTTGACTCATGAAAACAAATGAAATTTTTTCAGCATCTTCAGAGAGAAATTGGCAGTTTTCCTTATGTAATTTTATCTGATGCACAACCTAACTAAAATAGTTCTATCATTATTTTGTAAGAATTGTCTATTTTCTAGAAATCATTCCACGAGACTTCCAAACTTGCTTCAGCCTAAGTTCTCATTTGTTCTACTTTCAGTAATTAATGTGTCTCTGCTACTACACTGGACATCTGGTGAGACTAGTGGGAAAGAGATAGAGAAGAGCAAATTGCTTTGTGTAAGGATGTGGACTTACAACTTGTGGTTCTGAAGTCAGCTGGAGAGCCATCAGGGTACCCCAAGGATTAGTTGTATGCATCAGTGCTTCTGTGTGGGAGGAAGCTGGTACCTTAGGCAGACATCACACTTGGAATCACTAAGAGGCCCAGCACTGGCTTTGGTATACTTCCAATGCCATGGAATTGAGTGTTGATATGGGAGGCAGAACTTCATTTTTCAGCTTACCTTAAGATTTCACATGCTTGTACAAGGAACCCATTGTCCTTTAAAAAAAATGGCTGGGTAAGAAGAGAAAGACAAAGGATGGAATTTGTACTAGCCCTACTCTGGAAGGGCTTCCCTTGGCAAAGCTGCCCTTTAGGATCTCTGTTCCCCTGCACATTACGAAGTTGTCAGAGTCCATGGAGACTGCCTTAAGGGAGGGAGATTCTCACTTCTCAACAGCAATATAGGCTTATAAAGTTGACTTATAATTAATCTGTGGCTCATAACATATAAATAAATAATGACTTTCTGTGTCTGCAGAGCTTATAGTAGGTGGACCAAAAATGAGACATGGAAGACGGGGGGAAACAAGGCAATTCAGGTCACTTTGGATCTTGGCTTTGGCAGCAAGAGCCTACTTGGCAGCTGCATTTAGAGTACTGACTTTAAAGCCTGTACTCAGATGATTTTATCTCCCCATCCCCCAATTTTGTGGGTAACCCTAGGTACCACATGATATGGCCCAGATAGGGAAACCACAGGAAGCTGTGGTATATGGGCAGAGAAGCAGGCTTTAAGGACCTAAGTGTGGATCTCTGCTGGGTCACCTGCTCACTCGGTGCTCTCTTCTGGAAATCAAATCTAGAATTAATCACTCCATCATGGGGTAGCTGCAGCGACGACAAGAGGGTGAGGGTGGGGCAGAGGGTAGATAGAAGATAACAGAAAAGCAGGCCTTTTAAAGTGAATCTGTTCACATTGGGAAGCCAAGTTTTATACTAAATAGGGGAAAAGGGCTTTGACCTGGGCAAGGAAAAGTTCATATTGTGGGTGTCAGTTTATCTTATATACAAGAAAATTTAAATTATAATCACAAGTATGGTCTAATTATTAGAAAGAGAAAAGAACAAATGAAGGTGTTGAAGTTTTTAAAGAATTGAGAGAGGTTAATAATTTTAAGAGAATTGTATAACAGGACCATGTAATATTTGTCTGTCTTACCACAGTTGTGCAAATCTTATTGCAAAAACTGCGCCAGGCTCTATCAACCTTCCCACAGCATGTGTTTAATCCTGTGACATTCAAATTGCTTTTCATTTTCTTCCTCCTTCGCTTGTCAACTATTCTAACTCTACCAGGCCCTTATTCATCAGTGGTTTTGCATGTGGTTCAACAAGTTATTCAAAATCTCTTTCATTGACTTTTATGAATTCCTGAATGTTCTGCCAGTTCATGCAGTTTTTCTTCTCAATCATTCTATTCTTGGAACATCTGAGGTTCAGTGAATGACTGACAGATGTGACTGGCAGGGATCAACTCCGTCACTGCAAGGAAGAAGTGGCTGAATGGGGATTAACTTAAAGTCTGCAGTTCATTGTTTTGTGATATGTTTTGCTTTCTTCCTCAGCTTCTTAACACAGTAGAGCTGGATAATGAATACCTAGGTAAAAAAGATCTCTTTTTTTTTTGTCAAAAGGATTGGAAAATGGTAGTACTGTGAAAATACGGGTAGTTCTTTTGGGAAAGGTTTCAAACATTTCTTATCCTAATACTTGAATTGAGAGTAAGCTTGGTGCCAGTAAGCGGATCATGATACTGAACAGAACTGTTTCCTTACCCACATGCTGCACATTGATGTTCATTTAATTTTTTGGTTCTTCCAGATGATTCTTCATACCACTGGGGAATCTTAGAAATTGGGTGATTTATTAATTATTATTTTAAACTCATTCTTTTTCTAGCCTTTTTAAAAAAGATTTATTTATTTATGGGAGAGAGAGAGGAAGAATGTGAGCAGGAAGAGGGGCAGAGAAGCAGACTCCCTGCTGAACAGAGAGGCCAGTATAGGGCTCTGTTTCATGCACCTGAAATCATGACCTGAGCTGAAATCAAGAGTCAGATGCTTAACCAACTGACCCACCTGGGTACCCCATTCTTTCTCTAGTCTTGAGACTCTAAGTTTCTTGAGAATGGGGTATGTTTCATCCATGGTTCCTTGGACCATGAGAGTGCCTCACACATGGTAGACATTGGAGATTGCTTGTATGGACCATCAGGTCAGTTTAGCAGTCTGTGTTTATGACTTACATGTGACTGCCCTCTCTAATATGATTATTACTTACTGTGTGATTCCATCCCTTTTCCCTTCTTCTATTCAGAGGTGCCTTTTGTAAAGCTCAGTAATACTGGTAAACATCAGTTGGTAACTCAGACTTTGAAAGGTGACCTGTATGTTTGCAGCTTCTGCCCACAACCATAGATGGTGCCAGTGAAATTACCTCAGTTAGAAATCTTTCTGTGGTTGAATCGCCTGTAAAGTTAAAAACAACAATTAATCATTTAATTGAATGGGCATTGTTCTTGGTACTCTCCTGAAAAACCATCCAAATTCATTTGCCTACTTAGAGGTGACCTCTATCTGTCATTTCCAACTCTTCATGAAGCATGCATTCTGGTGTGGAAAGACCCTAGACAGAGACAATAGTAGCTTATATTGGATACTAGAATGTGAAAATGCTGTGGAAGGAAAGTAAAGTAGGGAAAGGGTAGTGTTGAGGCAGTTGAAATTTTAATTGCGTGGTCAGAGAGGGTCCCACTGAGAGGGTGGCATTTGATAAACATGTGAAGGTGTAGCGAAGTGAGCCATGTGGATGAAGAGAGGAGCTTCTGTGGCAAAGGAAATAGCAGATGCAAAGGGCCTGTGGTAGGGAATGGCTGATGCCTTCTAGAAGCTGTAATGGCACAGGGGTAGCATGAGCATGGGTGGCTGGTAGTGACAGATGAAGTCAGAGAGGACCAGGGACAGATCATGTGGGCCTTGTAGACCATTATATGGGATTTGGCTTTTATTCTGAGTGAAATGGGGACCCTAGAGGGTTTTGGGTAAAGAGCAAATGGTCTTATATTTGAAAAAAGTCGTTCTAGCTGCTGTTTTGAGGACAGCAGGAAATCAAGGATAGGAGCAATGAAGGAGGTGATTATTTATTCAGGGGATAGATGATAGTGGTTTGGATCAGAGTGAAGCCATCAAAAGCTAATTCCTGTCTTCCCTTTTTTAAATTGGATTCTTTCTTTGGCTTAGAATTCATGCCATATTTCCATGGCCTCTTCATATCTTTCAAAGTCCAGCTCAGTTTTTCTCATTAGGCTTTTAAACCGTCTAGTCCTTCCTGATCATTCTCTGCAGTGGATTCCTACTGACTCTGCACTTACACCTTACAGAAGGCAGTTGCTCTCGATTTCCTTCATATAGGTTGGTTTTTCTTTCTTTCCATACTGTAGCAGGGACCTTACCTTATACCTTTCAGCATAAAGTAGGCCCTTTACTTAATAAATCCTTTTTGAATGGCTGATTGCATTCTAAAGAAAAGTCAACATGCGCTCCCACTGTTGATTTGGTCCTTTCAGATTCTTCTTTTCTCATTAGTGGCAGTTCACTCCATCCATTCACTTATTGAAAAATATTTCCTGAACACTTATTATGTTGTGGAGGATATAATATGCAAGGAAAACAATAATTGTCCTCGGAGAGTTTATAGTCTGACAAGAGAAGACATGAATCTTTGTAATTAGGTTCTGAGGTGTTGGGAAGTATAGGGGATACAAATGACATAAAAAGTCCCCTGGGATTCAGTAGTAGGAATGTTGCCTTCTGGCTGGGTGTTCTTCAGGAAGAGAAGGTGGAGTAGGTGCTGCAGGGGGAGAGGATGGCGTGGAAGGTGGTGAGCCTGCTGAGCACTTTCATGCGTTCACAGAATAGATGAGCTTGCATTGGAGTAAGTCCTGGATGGATGTTTTTAATATTTTCTTTCAGGAGTGTAAAGAAATACACTCAAAAATCCACCCTCCCCTCTCCACCTTGACCCTCAGAGCCACTGCTCAAATTCATGCCTTCCTCACTTGTCACCTGGACTTTGCAAAGGCCTAACTTCCGGTTTCAGCGTGATCAGCTTAAATGTCAGCACCCATGAGAGGACTGTGCTGCTCACCCTGCTTAGACTTGGTTGTGCCCCTGCCCCTTTGTTTGCTTTCATCCTGGCCCTTTAATTATGTTACTTGACTGGGAGTGCTGTTACTGAAGAAATGCTGCAGGGAGAGAGCAGATGGATTGGGAGAAACACTGGAGTCAGAGAGGCCTGCTGAGAAGTGACGGTCTAGATAGAATCTGACGTGAACTTGGCTTAGTCTTGCTGTGGAAGTGGGAATGGAGAGAAGCAGTAAGGCTTAGAAAGTGTGTTCTGTGTGGGCTCAGAGTACATGCAGCTATTATTCCTCGTGTTTATAGCTTGGGCCTCTTCGTGTTTTATGCAATAAACAATTGTATTGCAGTACAGTTGGTTGTCTTTTCCAGCAGCTTTTGACAATCAGTAACTAGGAGTTTATGCTTTGTAGTTTGCATTGCCGGGAAGACTTTCCTGTGCAAGTGTGTTCCATCCACCACAAAGTAGTGCAGAATTTGTAATGTCTGAATTCCATTTACCAACAGTTGGTAATTATTTATATCTTTAGTAGCTAAAGATAATGTTTTGGGATGTGTTCCATGCAAAAGAAAAAAAAAAGGCATCTTTTGCCCTAAGAATGTTCAGAGTAAAAGTCTAATATCTTTCAAAAGAGAGGACTTTGAAAGGGATTGATTCCACTTCCCCCACACAAACCATTGATATTTGTCAACGGAGAAGCAAACCACCAATAGTGTATTTGAAATAAAAGCAAAGAGTTTTTCTTTCTTTTCTTTTTTTTTTAAAGAAATAGTTGAGTAGACCATGGAATTTCATGTGTATTTACTGAAAAACAGATTGGAATTTTTAAAAAGGTCTTGAAAATACGTGAATCATTGGTTCCCATTTTTCTAATCTGCTGTAATGTTATAAAAATGATTCTTGAAGTTTTACTCTTCTTAACGTAATAACATTTTAAAAATATTGATCAATGTTTAAAAAAATTGATATTTATGCCAATGAATATCATTCTGGTAAGGGATTCATTACAATTTATCTTCAACTTTTAGGTAAATGAGTAATAGTTTGCCTTTGTTCCTCCCATACCTGTGATCCTATTCTATTTTCTTCTCTCATTATATATATATAAGGGTAAGGGTTTGTCATTTGGATGCTGGTATTTTGTTAGTTTTCTTTTTCCTTTATTTTTGTCCAACATTCATTGTCCTCTTCTAATAATGACTTTTTTTTTTTTTTTTGAGGAAACTGCCTTCAGTTTTGGTCTGGATGGCTTTTCTTGTCCCAGGGCACTGGCAAGCTGTGTGAAACTGCCCTCTCAGCCTATGGCGAGTGTGTGTCTCACTGCACCTTCACTCCTGAGGACAGTTATTTTTCAGAGTTGACATTTTAATGCATAAAAAAATTATATCTCATTCTTTAAAAATGTGTTTTTTGATACATAGTATTAATTGTTTAACTTTTTTCTTTGGGGAATTTTCCATTCACACCTGCAAAGTAAAGTTTAGTAATTGAATTAAAAACCCTTATTGAATTTAAAGAACTAAAAAGAATGAAGCCAAATCTGAATTGGTTTCTCTTATTTATTTATCTAGCTGTATATTTAGTGATTTAAGGCTAAAACAACATCTTGCAAGCACTGTTGGACTCAGTCTTTAAATGAAAAGCTTTTAGAACTTAAAATTATTTCTCCCTATTTGGGTTCATTCCTCTTCCAAACGGACAAGTGGACTGTTTTTGTTTTGTGGATCCTAATATATTACCTGACAAAATTACAGGAGAAGAGGCTTTTCCTTAAGAGTAGTAGCGCGGAGAGCAAGTTGCATTTTCTGATACTTCTCCACCTGAGAGGAAGAGGAAGTGAGTGACAATTTCAGTCACCTCAAGCTCTCTGTGAAATGCCCTGGTGTCCTGGAAGCATTTACTGGCAAGTGGTAGAGCAGGGCTTTTCTGGTATTAATCATTTTACTAGAACATTTTTGCCGAGGAAGCTGAGCATTGGGGTTATGATTACATATGATAAACATTGAGTAATGACTGATTGCTTTTTCGTAGCAGGCAGATATGATGGAAATCCACTGGGGAAGCATCTTTAGTTGAGATTTTGGTGATGGCTTTCTTCATCTCATATGTCAGCTAGCCTTGGGGGGGGTCTGATGGATCACTGATTTCTCTTCCTAGATATCTCACATCTCTGCTTATTGCAGGTTAATTATGTTTTCCTTCATGTCTCTTGACATAGTTTTTTCCCCCCTTGTTTTCCTCATTTATGTAGTAAAACATCCATGCAGTTTGAAGCATAGTATAGTTGAGCAGGTGTGTGTGTATGCGATATTTTTTTTGAATTTGAAAGGTTAAACAAGGATGTAAGTTATTACTATTGGTTTTGCTTATCAGTGTTCAGTTTAAGAAGTTAAAATCCTAGGGTGTATTTCTAGTTTGTAAAAATCTTTTCACAAGGAATGTTGTCAGTTCTTGCCCTTCACGTGAGATTTAGTAAAATGACATTCACCTCCAGATTCTTGAGCAAAAATGGTTTAAATGAAAACACTCGCTTTGTGTATTTGTCATCTGCTACTATCTGTACCTTCTATGCAAAATCTGCGGCTTTGAAATGAAGTTGTATACTAAGGTATTTTGCAGTTTGCTTGGTAATTCCATCTCTCTTGACCTATGGAAGGAAAGTGATTTTTTTTTTTTTCAATTGTTGTTTAAGCAGATGCCTGTTATCTGAGAGAGCAGCAGAGTGCAGCCCTAATCACAAATAGAAAGGGGGAGGAGTTTTAAGGAGTGCCACCTTCTGTTACCTGTGTCCTTTGGGAATGGGACAGAGAGCTGCAGCAGAGGTTCCCTGTGGGAGGGATTATCTAAGGATCTTGAAAGAACCCGCTTTCTGTTTAACAAATATGGTGGGTACTAATCAATTTCCCTTACCATCAGCTTTACCTTCTAAAGCTTTTTCAGAAGAGCATGGATAATTTTCTGAAGAAAATTCTTCTTACATAAGATATAGGTATGAAACCAAGAAGCAAATGAAGAATTCTGAGATTTCAGTAGGAGAAAGTGTCTAGCAGCCATTCTCTGTCATTTCAGTAGCTAATTTTCCCATGTGGGAATATTGCATTGATTAAAGTAAAAGTATGAAGTAAAATTTTATCTCTAACATGTAGAGTGGTTCGATTTTTTTCATTTTCATGCAACTTTGAGAATTAATTTGTGCATAATGTTTGATCTTATTTACTGTAGAAACATGAACTCTGAAACATATATTACTTTTCCTATAGGGGAAAATGAAGTTTTCCAGTACAGGTTTGGACTGTTGTCCCTCATTGTAATCTAAGCGTTCTAATTTCTAATTTTATTTATTTTACATTGATCTAAGTTACATAGAGTAAAATATCTGAATGAGGTTTTTTACAATTTAATTTAATTTAATTTTTTAGACAGAGAGAGAAGGAGTATAAGCAGGAGGCAAGGTGGAGAGGCAGAGGGGGAGGGAGGATCTTAAGCAGGCTCCACATGATCATGGAGCCAGACATAGGTCTTGATCTTCTGACCCTGAGATCGTGACCTGAGCTGAAACCAAGAGTTGAATGCTTAACTGACTGAGCCACCCAGACACCCAGACACCCTCTTTTAAACACCAAACTAGTAAACCCATTTGACATGAATTGACATAGTCAATTCTAATTAATAAATAATAAGGCTGTCATTAAGCAGAAACTTGCATTTGAACATTTGTCTTACCCCTGGCCTCACACTAACCAGAAAGTTGGCCCATGCTCTCGAGAGTCCTTGGGGCATGGTTACCTGGAGGTACTGCATTCTTGTCAAACCCACCCAGGATGGGACTGATTTTCTCAGCCCTGACAATGTTTCTGGGATTCTGTTGTCACTTAGACTGAAAATCCAGAATTTAGTCCTATTTTTTCCCTTCTATCCCCTGTATTCATTCTGTTGCCAAGTCTTTGGGCTTTTTCTTTTTTCTTTCTTTTTTTTTTTTTTTAGTTTGTTTGTTTGTTTGTTTGTTTGTTTATTTATTTATTTAACAGAGAGAAATACAGCCAGAGAGGTAACACAAGCAGGGGGAGTGAGAGAGAGGGAGAAGCAGGCCCCTGGACTCTTTCTTTGAAATATTCCCAATTGATATATTTCCTTTCTGTGTTAACTAGCATCCATTTCTCAGCTCTCAGTGCCGGATGCCTTAACTAATCCCCACTGCTATTTCCCTCCCAGTCCTGCGGAGGCTCTCAGATGAAGTTTCTCATACTTTTATTTCATATTTTGACTCTTTTCAAGACCCGGGAATGGCTGCCTGCTCATCACTCTTAGTAAGGTTTCAGTTGACTTGCTTCATATTCTGTGCCTGAGGTTCTTCTAATTTCTTCTCTCTCTAATCTCCCCTCTCACTATGTGTAGTTACTGGCTTGTAGGTGCTCAGCTTTAAAAGTTCTTTCCTGGGGCGTCTGGGTGGCTCAGTTGGTAAGCGACTGCCTTCGGCTCAGGTCATGATCCCGGAGACCCGGGATCGAGCCCCACATTGGGCTCCCTGCTCGGCGGGAAGCCTGCTTCTCCCTCTCTCACTCTCCCTGCTTGTGTTCCCTCTCTGGCTGTGTTTCTCACTGTCAAATAAATAAAATCTTTTAAAAAAAAAAAAAAGTTCTTTCCCAAGTGGATTGTTTGGCAATTGGAATTTATTTTTTAAATGTAGAAGCATTTATTTAAGAGACGTGGTTGAATCCCGAAGCTTTAACTCAGAGAGCTGTGTTTCCTCATGTAGCTGATTTCTGGCTTCTGGAAGCCAGAAACCATGTTGAAGAGAGAGGCAGGGGAAAGATGGA
Source organism: Spilogale gracilis (assembly GCA_004023965.1). NCBI lineage: Eukaryota > Metazoa > Chordata > Mammalia > Carnivora > Mephitidae > Spilogale > Spilogale gracilis. The sequence continues at coordinate 57,228 of PITA01008367.1, forward strand.
CTGCTTTCTCCTTCTTTCCTAATTACAGGGTCATCTAGCACAAGGTAGAACTCACAGTGATTTTTTATGTGTAATGGTAGTCTGTGTGTAACATTTGACTTCTGTTAATTTTTAAAATTTTTATTAATTGTTATTTTTTCCATAATCCAGCCCCCATCCCTCCCCCTCACCCCCCAGTGCATTTGACTTCTGTTAACTGTCTTCCAATCCTTGGAGCTAACCCAAACTAAATAGTGTGTTAAATTAATTCAATTACATTGTTACTAAAATAACAATAATTGCTTTTTACTGAATACTTTCACTTTTGACTTCTAATTCTTACAACAATCTTGCATGTACTTTAAAGTCACCTCCATTTACTAGATGAACGTATTGAGACAGGGTAAAGTTTAAGCATGTGTAGCTATTGACTTATAAACACAAGTCTTCCAAATTACATACATATATTTGTAAATCACTTAAAAGAGTAAGTGCTATTTGAATGTCTGTTAAAGAGATATGCAGGTAACGTCCGTCCTTGCTCCACTGTATCTCCTCCCTTGCTATACACAAGCTCTACTGGGGCACTGTTTCTGCTTTGCAGAGATAGGATTCCTTCAAGGTGGATGGTTTCTTTTGCTGTTCAGGGGCGTTTCAGTGTGATGTTGCCCCACTTGTTTAAATTTGCTTTTGTTGCCTTGCTTTTGGTGTCAGATCCAAAAAATTATTGCCCAGATTGATGTCAAGATGGTTTCTTGCCTATGTTTCCTTTTAGTTTTATGGCTTCAGGGTTTATGTTCAAATCTTTAATCCAATTTGAATTGGGATTTTTTTTGTATTATATAAGATAAGGGTCCACTTTCATTCTTTTGCATGTGGCTGTCCAGTTTTCCCAGTGCCATTTACCAAGGAGACTGTGTTTTCCCCAAGCTTACATTCTTGTTGGGAGGAGTACACAGTAACCAAATAAATAAATACATGGTACTGTGTGGCACATCAGATCGTAATACTTGCTATTAGAGAAAAACACAGGGAGAGGGGAGGGATGGGGAATGCTGGAGTGTTGCAGTGTTAAAGAAAATGGCCACTGTATTTGAGAGAGGAGATGACATTTGAGCAGGTTCCGGAAAAAGACTCTAATGGGTTACATTCCTGTGGGAAGGAAATTGAGCAAGTTAACCTCTGCTCAACAGTATATTTCAACTGTGTCAAAATTTTCTGTCTTGCTATTTTAAAATTTAATTTCAACAGGAAACAAATATGTGTGAGGGGTGAAAGAAAAGACAACCATTTCTGCAGGTGGGGTGTCCAGGAAAGGATAGACCTAAAAGGACTAGTAGGGAAACCCCCCCATTTTTTGGAAGATTTTATTTATTTATTTGACAGAGAGAAAATACAGCTAGAGAGGGAACACAAGCAGGGAGAGTGAGAGACAGAGAAGCAGGCTTCCCGCCAAGCAGGGAGCCCCATGTGGGACTCAGTCCCAGGTGTCCAGGATGATGACCTGAGCCGAAGGCAGTAGTCACCCAACTAAGTGAACCACCCAGGTGCCCCTCCCCTTCTCCTTAATTGCCGGGAGTAAGCTGTGCCCAATGAAATCAAGGGCCACAGATGTGTGATGACCTTTGCCTTCATGTGACCTCAGTCTGTAGGAACTGTTTCTGACATCATCCATTGACAGTAGAGTAACAGGTTTTATTTTGACAGCAGGAGATTATTGCCTGGTCGCTTTAATAAACACTATTTAGGGCTTTATGTCTGGGAAGCTTAAACCTAATTCCTTGCATTGTAACGCTAATGCCTTGTGCTTGTGTGTCTCTTGCAGCTCTGTAGGAAGCCAACCTCCAAGGCGCAGACGGGATGGCTAGCTCAGCCCGGGAGCACCTGCTTTTTGTGCGGCGTCGAAATCCCCAGATGCGGTACACATTGAGTCCAGAGAACCTCCAGAGCCTGGCTGCCCAGAGCTCCATGCCAGAGAACATGACCCTACAGAGGGCGAACAGTGACACGGACCTGGTGACCTCCGAGAGCCGCTCCAGCTTGACGGCGAGCATGTACGAGTACACGCTGGGTCAAGCCCAGAATCTCATTATCTTCTGGGACATTAAAGAGGAGGTGGACCCCAGTGATTGGATTGGACTTTATCATATAGGTGAGTGAAATGGACTTGCATGTGACTTAGAGCGTACATTTTTACTCTGACATAACACTATTGTGTATTTTTTCTTGGGGGTGGGGGTTGGGGAACACACCACACAAATAAACCCAGCAAGATTCTGGGACTTTTTCTTTTTTTCTTCTTTAGAAAGGAGCGAATCAACAATAATAAATACCTTTGCCAATATGAATTTTGTGGTTATATTTCTACCCTGATTAAATGCCAGAAACTGCAGATTTTATAGGATTTTCTTTTTGAAGCTTCACATTGCCTTTGATCAGCAGTCCCATTTCAGGAAGTATTGGGTATTAACATTTACTAATGTTTTTAAACTTATGAAAAAGATATCTAGATCTAGATAACTGACATGAAAAAATGTTCTGTAGTTCGTTTCTTTCTTTCTTTCTTTCTTTCTTTCTTTCTTTCTTTCTTTCTTTCTTTTCTTTCTTTTCTTTCTTTCTTTTTTTTCTTTTCTTTCTTTTCTTTCTTTACTTTCCAGCAAAGCAAAGTTTATTGAGCAATAGTGAAGTGATAGCACAAAGCTCCCAAGGAGGGAGGGGACCCAAGAGGGCTGCCCCGTTCTGTAGTTTCTAAAGATTTGGTTTCATGAAGGACAACTTGCAGTCTATGGTATCTTCTTATTTCACAATTCCTGATGTGTCCTTGGTCAGTCAGGTTTTTACCTGTGTCATATTTTCCTAACAAATGACTTAAGAATGGGTTGCTATTTATTTTAATAAAAATGTCCTGGCTCTGTTTAGCTAATTTGCCCTTGCTATGCATACGTGAGCGAATGATGAATGGCACATGCCAGAAAATATAAAATTTGCTTTACTGAAAGGAAAAATCCAACCCTACCAACTGGGCTTAAAGAAAATCTAAATTAAACCTGGAAATAAAAATCTAACATTCCCCACAGTTGGGGAAGTTTTTCACTCAATGAAGGGAATTCCTTTCAAAATTTAATCTCAAGTATTATGATAGAAAGGCATGTTTGCTTTCACTGTAAATAATTCTACTAATCATGCTGGAGAATAAGAAATCTAAAATGTCAAAAAAATTTCAAGAATTTTTATTTTTCTGTTCACTCTTATAAAAATGAAAAAAAGGGGGAAAAGTCTTAAGGGTTCAGCATTTTTATCCAAGCATCTTTGTTGGTTGTTTTTTTGGAGTAAACTAGGGAGAAAAAGAAGACTTATTTGTTTGTGGCAGTGCTTCTCATTCAGGAGCGATTTTATCCCCTTAAAGGACATTTGGTAATGTCTGGAGACATTTTTGGTTGACACAGTTGGGTAGGGAATGGGAGACCAGGGATCCTGCTAACATTCTGCTGTGCGGAGGACGGCTTCCCACAACCATCTATTAGCGCCACTCTTGACAAACTCTGATTTAAGGCAAAGTAACATCCTTGCTGACAGTTTACCAAAATGTTCAACCCACTAAAATTTGTGTTTTTCAGCAGCAAAGAATTTTATGTGGACTAAAATAAAATTGATTTGTGTTTACTAATGTAAGTAACTCTACTAATCATGCTGGATAATAAGAAATCTAAAATGTCAAAAAATTTCAAGAATTTTTATTTTTCTGTTCACTCTTACAAAAATGAAAAAGAAGGGGGGAAAAGTCTTAAGGGTTCAGCATTTTTATCCAGGTGTGTCTCTATATATATATTCAAGATGGGGAAGGTAGGATTTAAAAATTGTATTTTTATTTATTTATTTTTTTTTTTAAAAGATTTTGTTTATTTGACAGAGAGAAACACAGCCAGAGAGGGAACACAAGCAGGGGAGTGAGAGAGGTAGAAGCAGCTTCCCGCTGAGCAGGGAGCCTGATGTGGGACTCGATCCCTGGTCTCCAGGATCATGACCTGAGCCGAAGGCAGTCGCTTAACCAACTGTGCCACCCAGGCGCCCCCCGCCTTTTTTTTTAAAGATTTTTAATTTATTTGACAGAGGGAAACACAGCCAGAGGGGGAACACAAGCGGGGAGAGTGAGAGAGGGAGAAGCAGGCTTCCCGCCGAGCAGGGAACCTGATGTGGGACTTGATCCCAGGTCTCTGGGATCATGACCTGAGCCGAAGGCAGTCGCCCAACCAACTGAGCCACCCAGGCGCCCCTGTATTTTTATTTCTGATATCTGTTATATTCACAAAAAAGTCTTACAGTTTTGATGGGACTTTGGAAGTGATTCTTTTGGTTTTATGTAACTTCCAACTTTTTAGATTTCACAGAACTGTTTCCATTTTAATATGATTTTTTTTAATATTTATCTATCTTCAAGTTTACTTTTAACAGTTTTATCTTCATTCTGTTGTTAGTCCCATCCAATGGATTTGAAAATTTTAGTTATTTGACCTTACCTTTGTAGAATTTGCATTTCTTTCTCTTTTTTGTATATTTTATTTTTCTCATGAGATCCCCTATATGTTAACTCATTCAGACCATATTTTCATTCAGTTATTTGAATTGAATTGAATGTATCTGCTTTAAATTCTCTGCAAAATCCAGTATCTGGGGAGTTTTTATTATCTGTTTTTCTCTTGACCATGGATCCCATTTTCCTGTTTCTTTGCATATCTAGCAGTTATTGATTATATACTGGCAATGAGAATTCTAATTTGTAGAAATCATGAATTCTACATAGCAATTTTTATTTTAATGTTAATTTTTACCCTAGTAGGGAGATTTATTTATTTTTTTTGAACTTGCTAGGTATTATTTTCCCCTTTGCGAGGATGCCTCCCCCATGCCCTACCAATCGATCCAAACTCTGATCTTTGCATCCTCAGCTTGTCATAACTTCCAAGGACTCAGGAAGTTGTCCTCTGGCTGAGATCTGGGTGGTCATAGAGTCACCTCCTCAGTTTCTCTTCTCTCTGGGGTTTTCATCTTCAGGCACCTGTTGTGCAATGTCTGAAAACCACTGCCTCCCAGTTTTACAGTTATTTCCATCAGGAAGGCTAGTCTGAAAGCAGGCATTTCTTCCATGCTTTTGATTTCCCGTAGGCAGTGAGAGATTTCATTTAATTTTCCCATCTCACCATTTCCAGAGAATTCTGAATGAATAATAAAGGGTGGTTTAAGTTCCATGGGCTTATTAGTTCTTCTTAGTGTATTTTCTAATAGTTTTAGATCCGTGGCAGGGCAGAGAGAACTGGAACCCTCAGACCTCTCAAGGGACTGGGATGAACACAAATTAACATCTGCAGGTGAAAATACCACATGCTTGGGGTTCTAAGACATGTAGTTGGTTCCCACAGGTCTTCCGCAACAAATGACCCTGAAAGGCATGTGTCCCAGCATCTAAGACTTTAAGTAGGGCTCATTTCTATAGTTGAAGGGCCACAACTGTGTTTCAGGGGGAATCCTGGCTTATCTGGTACCTCAGAATGAGTGAACAGAGCTCTGGCTTTAGGCAGAGATAGGCATTGCTCCTGAGGCTAAGATGGGCTATTCTGACCTCTAGGCTGGAGGAAGCCTCACGTCTAGGGGAATTTTGCCCACCCTTGTGGAGAGGTATAGGTAACAGCTTTGTGGGTTTTCAATGACAGCTATTTCCTGATCCTTCTTCCTTAAAGGGTCAGGGCTCAAGCTACTGATACCAGGGGCGGGGTAGGCCCTTCCCAGGCTCAGGAAAGTTCTAAACTGACATGGTAATCCAACGAATAAGTAGTCTAGGAGTGGGCTGTGAGACAGCTCTGGCCAGTGAGATGTAAGGGAAAGACTTGGGGGGAACTTCCTTTTTCAGTGAAAAGCCAGAGTCTCCTGTAGAGTCATTAAAGTTCCCCTTCTCTTGTACCTGAGGCTGTGGTGACAAGATGTGATATCTTGAACGGGTGCATCCATGGAGCAACCATAAGACATCAGCCGAGAACAGAAAGTCAGAATGGGCTTGGACTGGTACTTCAAAGTTCTTGCAATGTGAAAACAATCTTCCCCTCTGCTTAAGTCCCCACTGTGAAGCTCTCTTGTACCTGCAGTTAATCCTAACTGAGCTGCTAGGGGGTATAACGATACCTGAGGGAAAAGGAGGGACACGAATGGCTTGTGAAGGCAGGACAGAGAGTCTGGGCTATATCAGTAGTTACTGCTTCAGGGAATGTGCCCAAAGCTGCTTTTACAGAGTTAAAACCCACTCGGTCATTTTTTTTTAAAGTAACAAAAATCGGTATAAGAATTTTGAAAATTTTAACTCCAAGCCATGTGGAAATTTTCAAAAGTTTAGCAGGACCAATCATGTGACAGGAAGAACCTACAGAATGAGTAATTAAGTAACTCATATATATTCCCAGCTGTTCTGGGGCACTATTATGGGAAGGTGGTGAGGTGACACTTTGGGAGAAACCTGAAAGAAAAGAGGAAATGCAAAGCCAGGATGGAAAAAAGAATTTTGGGGTACAAATTATGTCACCAATTTAAGGCTGTTGTGGCTAACCAGACATACGTTCTCTGCAGGGCTCTGTGACGTAGGTGTGCTGAGCACCCAGGTTTCCCAACAGCGGCACACATTCAGGTGTGGCCTTGGACTCCTGTCCCTCCTGGAGGGAGCTGCCGTCCCCCCTTCAGTTGAGTCCTGAGATGCCTGATGGTTTCCTAGCAACGCCTAGTTTTATTTGTGGAACAGAGATGGTCTCTATAGAAATAAAGCCCAAAGGGAAAGGATTTGGGTGGAACGTCTGGCCAGTGAGGTGTGGCTTATTGGCATACTCTGCGCTTTGATTGTGTTTCTCTTGGCTTACATTTTTCTTACTCTTGAGAAGTGGGAGTTTTGCTTGTGTTTGGCTAATTGTTCATAAGGTTTTGCATTGTACAGGTCAGTCCAGATGACGTTCAGCTAATCTGGAGAGAAAATATATACTCCTGGATCAGAAAAATAAATTGTTCTCTAGGCATTTTAAGCAGCATATACATCCTATTGGGAATACAAAGAAAAAAAGTTGAAAATATCAAAGCGCCATTTGTGGTAAATTTGGGTGTGAACATAATTCTTAAAACAGGAGGTGATTTATATTTTTTTCTCTCTAGAAAGTCTTGTATACACCCCGAGATTTCCAGAGATGATCACAATGTAGCTATAGCTCCAAATCTCCAAATTACAACAATTAATGCCTTACAAATGGTTTTCAAAAAAATCACTAGAGTTATAACTTACTGTTGGTCTCCGTGATGAGAAGTGAGCCCCGAAGAGAGTAACCCTGCTACTCATTGCTTTCTTCTAAACTGTCTAAATAAAAAGGGCCAAATGCTTAAATGTGCAAATGCACCGAGGGTATCCAACATAAATAGCTTTCCCTGAAAAACCAAATGATCCCTCTTTTAAGAGGAGCCAGGAGAGATTATATTTGTTTCAGGCTCACTATCTAATTCCCCTTAACCTTTGGTCTTGTGCTTTGCTTTCTGGCTATTCAAAAGGAAAACACATCAGAGAGCTTACTTTGCCATTTCTCATCTTCAGGCAACTTCAAGTACCTGAACAGAGCTAGGAAAATGCCCACTATGAAATATAGACATCTACACTGCTCTGTACCTCACTGCTACTCAGAGAGCTGGCCTGCGGTTGATCTAGGACTAGATCAGAAGCTTCCTCTAGAATGTAAATCAATGTCCTGCATCCTTCATTGAGAAAAGCTTGCTATTAAGAAATTAAGTTTAAATAATGGGCTTATTGATGTAGCTGTTTCATATTCTGGCTCAAACTCATCTTGCCATAGACCAGTAACAAATAGTTTGCCAGCATTTCTCTGGACCACCTTTTTTGTTTACCTCTCAGTGTCTGCGTGTCGATTCTATCTTCAAAAATGAATGGCAGAAAAACCACTTGACTCTGTCTTAAAAAATATTAGGGCTCATGCAGTATGATGTTTTTCATATTTCCCTGCATTTGGGTGCTAAAATAAAAGTAGGGTCACAATAGTTAACCAAGGCATGGGGTTATGTTTTTCAGAGCTTTAAGATCCCAAAGATTAAATCGATGTTTTATAGATAAAGAATTAAGGTCCAGCGTGCTGATGCCATACAGCCAGCGGGAGGCCCCCAAGGCTTGCTTGTGTTGAAAAATGCAGTCTAGTGTTTTCCAGCCTTCGGTTATTTACTCAACACCTTCTTGATTTTTGCAGTATGGGATTATCAACTGTACTATTCATATTTTTCTTTAAACCGTCTATTAAGAAGGAAGGGAAGGAAAGGAAAGGGAAGGAGGAAGGAGGAAGGAGGTAGGAGGAAGGAAGGATCAATCTAGCTATCTACCTGGACTTTGTTTTAAGCAATAAAGCCTGGGAAAGGTGTTCTATGTCTATTATCATTCTTTCTACCAAACATTAACTGTTAAAAAATAACTTTTGTAGACAGAGCCACCAGGATTATCACCAACAGCACACTTTGAGAAATTCTGGATTATCAGTGGTTAAGAGCACAGGCTCTATAATCAGACAGACTAGTAAATTCAAATACACTTACTGGCTTGAGCAAATTACATAATCTTTTTATGTGGATTCGGCACAAAGAGCCGCAGAACTGCCGTATGTATGCCTCTCATGACTGAAGCCCTTTTTGAATTATGTCACCTTTTTAAACCTCAGTTTCCTCATCTATAAAAAAAAATTGCCAGTATCATAAGAAATAAGATAATATGTATATAAAGCTCTTGAGAGGGTGTTTGGGCTTATTGTAAGTCCTGCTGGTTGCAAATTATCATCATTATTTTGGCTACTGTTAAAATAATAAAATCGTTTTCCTGGTAGCCTGGAGTTGTAGCACAGATTTATCTACTGGATGAATCCACAAGAAGGGTTGTCCAGATTAAAGTGACACACCAGACCACTTCTTCTTATAAAAACCCAAATCCAGGGCACCTGGGTGGCTCAGCGGGTTAAAGCCTCTGCCTTCAGCTCAGGTCATGATCTCAGGGTCCTGGGCTGCAGGCCCGCATTGGGCTCTGCTCAGTAGGGAGCCTACTTCCTCCTCTCTCTCTGCCTGCCTCTCTACTTGTGATCTCTCTCTCTGTCAAATAAATAAATAAAATCTTAAAAAAAAACCCCAAATCCAATCCTTTGAGTCAGAGTTCTAGAAATTATATAAAGCACTTCATATTTCAATGCTAAATAATACAGTATTTTGAGTATTATGTACGTTCTGAACCAATATGCTTTTCAAGGTGATGGGAAAGCTGCAGTTTAATCCCAAATTCAATCAAATGGAACAAAGAATTTATGTATTAAGTATTTAGTTTCCAGAATAGCTATCGAATGTAGTGAAGAGTGACTGTTTGTAAGCTCTTTTGGTATTTTTACATGATTACTGCCAAAGAAAAGTTGTTTCAGGTCATGTCTTTAAATTTCAGGAAATGCTTTTAGAGAATAAGAGCTTTGCACATGAAATGCTTTTTGGAACAACTTAACTCTAAATTGCTTTTTGTTACCTCATTGTATTAGCCTCAGTCAGATTATGCTGTACAAATGAGCTAACCCTGAATCCTCAGTGACTTAGCAGAACAAAAGATTATTTCTTTCTACGTGTCCAACATGGATTGACAGGGGGCTTGCTTTAAACTGTTGTTTAGAGATGCAGGCTGACCATTCTCCTGATTTTTGCCATATTGGATTATTAAAGGCTCACCATTGTGTCATTACGCTATCTGTAACAGAAGACCTCTCTGGGCAAGTGTCAAGAGAAGAGGGCACTGGAGACTCCTACACTGGATGTTAAATGCTTTGGCCCCAAAGTGACACATCTCACTTCTTCTCAGAGACTCCATTCAGCATTAGTCCTGTGATCTGACTACCTGCATAGAGATTGGGAAACGAGGAGAAGCCCTTGGCTCTTTAGGGAGCAGTTGGTGTCTCTATCATAGTAGATGCATCTTGCTAACAAGGTGTGTGGTTCTCTGGTCTGTTTCAAAGCATAAGACATCCTTTCATGGTCACTGCAAGAATAGATGCTGGGTATTAAAAAGTGTCATACTTTTGTATACCCTTTATAAGGTGTTCAGGAGACTGAATGAAAACACACACCCAGAGCAGGACCAAGGACAGTACCGGACACTATGGATGCTTTATGGCGTTAGAATCTCAATTCACCGCATCTTGTTGGCATCACAGACCGTTGCAGATCTTTCTTCTAACACACATATTAAAGATCTGGTTCACGGAGAAGTCCATGTATTTAAACTGGTTATGGAAGAATTCTCTGGACATTAGGTAGGCTTTAAAATGATGAATAGTTTAGTCTATCCAAGGAAGCTTTAGTCTATTTTATTGCCTGATATACAGGTGGAAAGCCAGACTTGAAATAGGCATTCTTCTGCCTATATGCTGTGATGGTGAGATGGTTTTTATTTTTTACCTGGTTGTTCTATGAACACTATCTGAGTTCTTTTCCCTCCTGTGTAATCTGTGTCACTTTTCCTTAAAGGAAACTTATGTAGATCCCGTAATTAGTAAATGTGAAATGATTGTAAATATTTTTTGGTGGAGCTAAGATAACATTGGCATTGGGGCGCCTGGGTGGCTCAGTACCCACTGAACCTCTGCCTTCAGCTCAGGTCATGATCTCAGGGTCCTGGGATCGTGTCCCACATCGGGCTCTCTGCTCGGCAGGGAGTCTGCTTCCCCCTCTTTCTCTGTCTGCCTGTCTGCCTATTTGTGATCTCTCTCTGTGTCAAATAAATAAAAAAAAAATAAAATCTTAAAAAAAGATATTGGCATGAGGTTTAGAAATTCTTCCATAGGTGCCTGTCGGTTAAGGGTCTGACTCTTGATTTTGGCTCAGGTCATGATCTCAGGGTTGTGAGATTGAGCCCTGTGTGGGGCTTTTCCCTGAATGTGGAGCCTCTCTCTCTCTTTCACCCTTCCCACCCTACTCTTTCTCTCTCTCAAAAAAAAAAAAAATCTCCATTCTAATAAAACCTATTACTAACTCACAAAATAATTGCTTATCACACAGACTTTTTAAAAATAATATTTGTTATAATTGGTTTTTCATGCTTTTCTAAGGACTAATGGACACATTAATAAAATACACTTATAATGTCATCTTTTTATGCTGATATTTCCTTAAAATCTCTTTGTCTGTTATCAGTTGCTATGTTACCTTTCTTTTGGTTAGTTTTTGCTCCATGTATTTCTCCTACTGATTTCCTTTCAGCCATTCTTTGGCACACCTCAGATATATTTGCTGTAAATCATCTATGGTTTTATGATTTTTAATCCAATCTGAGTGACCCTGTTTTAAAATTGGTGCATTTAGAGTTTTAGAATTTGATTTTATTTTTTTCTATATTTGGATTTATTTCCACATCCTATCTTATTTTCTATATTTTATGCTTTTCTTGTAGTTTTTTTTTTTTTTGACCTGCTTTTTTACTTTCCATTGCAATGATGAGTTTTCTTTACTCCCCATCATTTATTCAGTCTATTTGTTTGGAAGTTAAACAGGTCTAGTCTGTTAGCAGTTATCCTTAAAATATTTGTCATGTGTAATTGAATGAATTAAGGTTAAAATGAATCTATCTTTATATATTTCTCAAACTCTCCAAGGATTTTAGAACATATTTATTATAGTACTTCCTTCTCCATCTTCTCTTTTACTGTTGACAACATTTAATTCCATCCTGTTTTAAACCCCTTTGCTTATGTTAGTCATTATTGTTATTGTTGTGGGTTTTTTATAGACAGGGATTATTCCAGTTTTATATTCTGCATTCTGAGAAAACTTAGTGGTTTAAAACAATGTATTAGGGGCGCCTGGGTGGCTCAGTTGGTTAAGCGACTGCCTTCAGCTCAGGTCATGATCCCGGCGACCCGGGATCGAGTCCCACATCGGGCTCCCTGCTTGGCGGGAAGCCTGCTTCTCCCTCTCTCACTCCCCCTGCTTGTGTTCCCTCTCTGGCTGTGTTTCTCTCTGTCAAATAAATAAAATCTTAAAAAAAAAAACCCAAAAAAACAACAATGTATTAAATAAGTAAACAATAAGGATAAAAAAAGAGACTTATCTGAATCAGCAGCACTAGAGTACGTGAGGTTTGATTTTCCTACAAAACACACATGCACACACAACACAAGTTGCATTCTAATATAAAGGGAAGCGAACAAGAGAAGTTTAAAATTCAACTTCAAGTTCTTCCTAATGTACCAACTCAAATAATATTTGTGTTTTTTTCTTGTTAATGCAGATAATAATGAAAGGTATCAGGTATACCTGAAATCTTCTCTTCATTTTCTCCAGTGGGTTTTTCCAGTTGTGTTAAAGAGAGTTGTGTTCTCCCTTTCGTTTTGCAGCATTTATTTTTATCTTTATTTTAAACTAGTCTTATGCTGGCATCTCTGAGTTACAGTAGAGCTATGATAACTGTCAAAGTCATCATATTAATTTCTCACATTGTTTTCCCACAGTCGGGCTGACACTATTGTTGAGTTTTTAAATAAATAACTTTACAACTATGTATACTTCATATGGACATCAGAGGAACTATAGAGGGCACCTCAGGTTTTCAGTCTGATTTAAGTGGTAGGGACCAGAGTGTCATAACTTGGATTCAGCAGTGACATCAAGGAATTCTTCCTTTAAGTCCTATTTTATATATTTTTTAATTTAAATTATGAATGGCAAATCTCCCAGTGTATGCATGCTCCTTGAGGAAACCTGATGTTTCTTTTCCTACACATAAATTTATGAACCACCAAATGCTCTCATTTTCCCAATTTACTGTAGTTCATAAAATCAGTAGGAGACCCACATTAATACCTTAATTACATACAGAGCTTGAACTGCTTGGAGGCCAGTGAATCCATTCACATCAGCATTGGGGAGTGGAGTGGCCAAAAGGGTGGTTTTGGAGGAGGGTATGGGATGGATTTGGAGTCAAGTTCTGGCTCAGCCTCGATTTTGTTTTTGTTTTGTTTTTGTTTTTTTAATATTTATTTATTTGAGAGAAACACAGCTAGAGAGGGAACACAAGCAGGGGGAGTGAGAGAGGGAGAAGCAGGCTTCCCGCCACGCAGGGAGCCCGATGTGGGACTCGATCCCCAGACTCCGGGATCATGACCTGAGCTGAAGGCAGACGCTTAATGACTGAGCCACCTAGGCGCCCCTCAGCCTCCATTTCTTGTGTAAAAATGGGAAGTGTATCAACCCCATAAATTTGCAGGGAAGATAACAAGATGGCATTTGTGAAGTGTATGCAAGGTGCTTGTTGTATAGCTGGTAACCACCACAGCCCGAAACATTTGTTGAGAGCCTGCTGTTTGCCTGCCAGTAGGCAGTGGGGTGCAGACATGAGTCGGCTCACATTGTGGCGGGGTGTGAGATAGGCAGGGGTGGGGCAGTGTGTTCAGCACCATATCACAGAGGCCATGAGAGCATGAGAAAGAACAGTTTGATGCCTGAGATGGGATCAGGGATGGAAAACGAATAGAAAGGGCTTCACTAAGAAGGTGGTACTTAGACTTATCATCAAATAAGATGTTTTTTATTTTTGGTATTCCCATGAAAGAAGGTCATTCTAGGAGGTGAGAATTTCATACACATGTTACATCTTTCTCATTATGGGCTTACATCCGTTTTATTGAAGATTGCACTTCCTGTCCTCTTCCTTTTTCTGCCTGGCTGACTTCTGTGGATCCTTTTAGATAGGATTTGGAAGTTACCCACTCCATGATGTGCCCTCTGACTGTTCCAGGCAATCAGTCTGATTTCCTGCTTCCCTAGGAACTTTTTCACATCACTGTTTTAGTGCCAATTACACTGTGTTGTAATTTGTCTTTTTTCATGTTTATCCCTTTGGGTGCACTCTTAACTGGGTCCTGTTCATGTTGTGTTCTGAGCACCTCATCCAGCTCTCTATGCTGAGTTATTCGTGTGGATTTATTGATTTCATTAAAGAGTAGGTTTTAGCTAGGGCAATTATGACAGAAAAGTGAGTACTTTCATATTAGAAATGTATTCCATATTATGTAGTTTTCTCCTAGTGATTTTACTCAACAGATTAATTTTGGTATTCATTCATTCACTTATTTCTTGAACAATATTAAGGATTTACTATATACCAGGCATCTGAAAGGATTTTTAAAATGCCTGTATTTGAGATCATAAAGAACTATCAGTTCAGTTCTTTTTCAATTATTATTATTTTTAAAATATTTGTTTATTTGACAGAGAGAGACACAGCAAGAAAGGGAACACAAGCAGGGGGAGTGGGAGAGGGAAAAGCAGGCTTCCCACTGAGCAGGGAGCCTGATGCAGGGCTCGATCCCATGACACTGGGATCATGAGCTGAGCTGAAGGCAGGCACTTAATGACCAAGACACCCAGGCTCCCCTCCTTTTTCAATTATTATACAGTATTTTGGCCTTTTGCTTTCTCTTTCTTTACCTATGGGTTCTATCTTTAATGTGGGAAGCACTATGTGTTTAAATAGATATTAACTTATTCCTTGAATTCACTGTGGTTAGTGCTTTATACTTAAATTCTTTTTTGTTCTTTCTTATTCTCTTGTTTGCAAAAATATGTGTCTGCTGCTCTAAGCATTCAGGGGTGTTTTTCTGAAAGTGGTGTGTCATTTGGCATGGTGAATATCTATAGTGTTTTTGACATTCTAACTATATGACCTTTATATTCACAACGTAACTATTGTACATCTATGAACAAGTGCTGGTATAACCTTGTTGATGGTTTAGAGAATCATCGATTGTCTTTTGACTCTACAAAAATAAGTATGACTGTTTTGGGGACTATAATTATAGCACTGGACTGTAATATTAGAAGCAAATATGTTACTGTAAGGCTAATCTAAGAAAAAAAAAAAACCTTGAAAATCCAAACTGAGAATTTACATTAACTAATAGCATTTTAAATATGTATATACCTTTTTAAAGCATCCAAATAGTGTAAGTCTGTGGTATATTTTGGATAGGATAAAACGTTCCATATAAAAAGGAAAGCCTTAAGAATTCACAACATTGGAGGAGGGGTACATTTGTAGCTTTCGGCTGTGTGATGGTCATTTTTCCTCCGTTCACTTAGCTGCCAACCCTGTGATTCCTGAGCCATTCCAAGGAGAGAGACAAGGTGAGCCGTGTGTGTGGGCGCAAGCCCCCGTGTAACCACTGATTTGAGTGGGGTCACAGTCGGCATCTGTCAGGAAACAGAATTCTCTTGTTTGTCATGTGATTCATTTGCCTGAATGGAAGAGCACTATGGAACCAATAAAGCTACTTTAAAAAAATTAATTATTAGTTGTGAAAGTCTAGCTCGAGTAATACTGCTGAGATAAACAGCAACATCATCATCGTTGTGTTATGGGATGCTTTGGATGGAACCTCCAGAATTCCTCATTTTATGTACATTTCGCTCAAATGTAAGGAAACGGTAGATTTATTTAAGGAAACCGAATGCTGCTGGTGATGTACTGTATTTTTCATCTTCTGGAATCATTAAATAGCTGATCCATCTGTTGAAGTTTATTTTAAAACTTAGAGGCATGGAGGTTTTAGATTTAGAAAAGGAAATTAATGATCATTTACTCTGCTGGCCTCATTTTACAAATGAGTAACGGAGGGCCCAGATGGATTAAGTAATATTCCCATGGTTGCTCAGTAAAATGATTGGAAAAAATACAGTGTTTAATAGGAATTTCCTCCACAGCGGGGTTGCTTTTTAAGGGGAGTTAGGTGCTAAATCAGTTCCTGCAGGTGATTTTTGAGTAGAGCTAAAATTACCCTCGAAAAACCCCAGGAAGGCAATATAAGTTAACAACAAGTTCAACACAGCCGGTTTTTCTTCCAGTATTGGAATAGTCTCCTGCCTTAGATTGAGTGCCAGAGAAGAAGTTGGCTTGTGTTTAGGAGCTGTTTTTATATCCTCAAGCCCTATCATTTAAAACCGAATTTCCTCTCAGCCTAGTGGGACCCTTGAAAGAACTGCATATTTCCTGCTCCCCGTTGGGGCCCACACTCAGGGTCTGGAAAGGCTCCTGTGCAATTTAGATCATGCTCTTTCTCAATCTCTTGTCTTGTACCAACAGAACGCATGTGGTTCCACCAGAGTATGCTAAATGTGCGTTTGCTGTGCCTCCCTTGAACATTGTTTGTTTCATCTTTGAAGATTCGGTAGAGTGTGATGAGTCACTTCCTTGCCTGGAGGCTTGTTGAGATTTATTTTCTGAGTTGTTTGTTCTAGTTTTTATGGCACTGTCTAAAATGTTCCCCCAATACTTATTGTCCCTTTGAGCAATACTTCAACGAAAGACTTTTATTCTTTTTAGAGCTGGCACAGTGTTTCAGGTACACATGGATACTGCGTGTTCTGCTACTTCTATCTTTCCTTTCCAGTGCAGCGCGCGTTCCCCAGGGTTTAAATCCGCGGGCTGAGTGCGTACGCAAACTCTGGGCAGCGGGAGAGTCTGAGATGATCTAAGAGGACTGTTTTCGGTACAAGAACTTCTTTGCCTTAAAATATCAAACCTACTCGTGTTTGTTTAAACTGTTAACTGATGAATTAATTTTTTCCCTAAGGCGGATGTGACCAACACCTGTAAGTGTCCAGGAGCTGAAATATACCACATATTCTTCAGATAGTCAAATATTTCAAAACTACTTCAACAACTCTCTTAAGAAAGCTATGAAGAGTTAAATGATGCATTGCAGACTTCTTATTTATAACAGTTACAAGAGGACACCCATGCCCTACTGTTTTCCAAAACCATGCACTTCCAAGTTGTAGTAATTGGAAAATCCCACACCACACCTTCCATCAGTCTTCACCGCCCTGGCCTCCGCCACCCTGGCCTCCACTGAGGCCTACTGCACCCTCTTTCTGAAGCCGCTTCTTTATTGACTGTGACCCTGTCTCCTGAATCCCCCAGTTTTATGGCCCTTTGTTCTTTTTTCTCTTTACTAAAGCTCCTTTCTTATCCTCTTGTGAGTGAGTTTTCTTCTTTTTAATACCTCTTTCCTTGAATGATTTCATTCACTCCCAGTTTTTAGCCAGTCTAGGCAGAAAGCTTCCTTTCTAACCAGGGATGATTGTACCTTCCTGGCCCACAAAGGCCGAGTCTGCATATTTCCTCGTGTCTTTGCGTTCAGGGTCCTCACATCGGTGGTGCGAAGTCAGCTGTGAGGAGACCACAGAAAGGTGAACGCTGAACCTCAGGGCTGTGGC
Organism: Spilogale gracilis; assembly: GCA_004023965.1. NCBI lineage: Eukaryota > Metazoa > Chordata > Mammalia > Carnivora > Mephitidae > Spilogale > Spilogale gracilis. The sequence continues at coordinate 74,517 of PITA01008367.1, forward strand.
TTGCCCTCAGTTTGCTAATGACCCACCATTTGATGCCGACCTCTGTCTAAACCTCCCAAGACCATTTCTCTCTGAAAATCCCACTCACTCTTCAAACCCAGCTTGTTCAAAACAAATTGGCATGCCAAACCAGTTCTTCATTTTCTGTATTTGTTAGTGGAATTGCCATTAAAAAAAATTTTTTTTTAATATTTTATTTATTTATTTGACAGAGAGAAACACAGCCAGAGAGGGAACACAAGCAGGGGGAGTGAGAGAGGGAGAAGCAGACTTCCTGCCGAGCAGGGAGCCCGATGTGGGGCTCTCGATTCCGGGTCTCCAGGATCATGACCTGAGCCGAAGGCAGTCGCTTAACCAACTGAGCCACCCAGGCGCCCCTGGAATTGCCATTTTTTTAAAGTCTTTCAGGCTTGAGACTTTGACTCCTATCCCACTCTCAATGGAAGATTTAAGTTAGCAATGTTTCCTGGCACTGTCACCTGTTTTGATTCTCATTTCACATAGGTCTTTATTGTTAGCTCCCTAAATCATGTCCTTAGTCTGACATGTTCCAGTTCAATCCATGTTCCACATTACTGTCAAACATTTAATAAATGAAATTTTATTTTTGCCAGGCACTAAGCTAAGTGCTTTATATATATCTTACCTCATTTAATCCTCAGAACAACATTATGGAGTCGTGTATTTGTTAGAAGTGGTCAGTGACTAAAAACACCCAAACAAATCTAGTCCTTCCCTGAACCAATAAGTGACCATGAAAATGCAATTGCAAATTATCCTCTAAACCAGCCAGGGCCCACCTGCTGGTGGGGGGGTGGGTTAGCCTTACACAAGCCATACCGCTGAGCATGGGAAGAGAGGTGGAAGCTGGGTAATGCAACCATTGTCTAATTTAGACCATTATCAGTAACCTCATTGTATAGACAAGGAATAGATTAAAGTTAATGAACTTTTCCAAGGTGGTTTTAATTAGGATAAGGAGGCATTGAAATTTTCCTGACTTTGCAGCTTATACTATCCATTATCCTCTGTCATAGAGTTCCCCACTTATGCAGGAGAGGCTCATGGTCAGATAATTTGGCTATGAAGTTGGATAGACCTAGATTTAAATCTGCCTTGCCACCTGCTGTGTGCCCCCGGGCAACTTACTTATCCTCTCTAATAACAACATCTGTCCCCTAGGAAACAATAAAATCCTCAGTTGGATTTTTCTGCGTACATACGGCACAGGACTTGGTGAGTAAGAGTGTAGGAAATTTTGACTGTGGTGATGATGATCAAATTTCAGCAAGGCAAAGACCAGATTTTTCTATCTCTGTTTGCTGTACTGGTGAGGTTAAGGCCATTACTTTTGAAAAAAGTATTCATTGAGTTCAAAAAAAAAAACAAAACAGCAACACTATATGTAGGAAAACGTGAGGATAAAAACTGTGCTCCAGGGATTAATGACATCATTAACGTGCAGGAATGATCAAAGGGAACTCATCCTGCTTCAGGGGCAGCTGAGGCCCCTGGGTGGAAGGTGACAAGCACTTCCACATTCCAGCGTGAGGTGCTTGAGCACCCAGGCAGGTCTCATGAAGGTGTCCAGAGGTGTTTCTGGTGGACGAGGGTTGGGGTTTGCCCACCACGGAGCTGGTGTGGGGTCACTGGCATGCCTGCTCCAGAACACTGCACGGAGGAGCTGATGTTCCTCAGGGCCATTCAGAGCAACAGGCAGAAGACCTTGGCGGGAAGAGGCCAGGTGTGCTCCGGGAGTGCCGTCATCTGAGGGAAACAGGGCTGTAAGTGGTCGCAGCAAGGAAACTGTAGGTGAAAATCCCCAGAAACAGGCTATCTCTCCAGACCCAGGAAATGTTCTCTGGAGAGAGAAAGTGCCAGCTGTGCCACCTCAGTCATGCCTTCTCTGCCTCCTAATCTTTCCTTCTTCCACCCCGATGAGATCTCGAGGGAGTCAGAGATGGGTGGGAAGTAGAGAATCCAGCCACAGTTCCCTTCCTTTCTGAAGGCATTCTGCCTGAAGCGGGCCTTCGCTAAGACAGAGAAGGTTCTATTTTAACTCAAATTTGGAGGTTTAACTGTGACACAGGACTGGACATTTTCTTTGTCCAGTCTCACTGAATGTTTTTGGGACTTGATGCGACCAGAGGACTTTTCCTTATCTCACAATGACCAGAAGAGTCAAGGGGCCTGCTCTCATCCTTCCATCCAGGAGTGAGTGAAGAGATAGTCCCCCAGAGCAGATCACAACAGGCAGTAGGCTGAAAAGAATAACGTTTTCAGTTTTGTCCTATAAGTCCTGCTTGCTGCCTGTAATACTCAATTATAAACCTTTCTTGGCGATGGGGTTAAGCATCATCTGCTGTTTGAAGTGGAGAAAGCACTGTTGGGGTTTGTTTGGTTTGATTGTCAGGTTGCAAATTGAGATGTTACAAGAATGGGGCCTGGGCATGGTTTCAGTCTTTAATTCAAAGGAGTCACTGTGATGCCTGCAGTGGGCAAAGTAGGGTAGAAAATGGTCTGTTGGACAAATGTTGCCTTCCTCTGGGCTCCGGTTTCTAAGATGAAGTCTTGTTTTTCCCTGCTTCTTAGTCGGGCTGCGTTAAGTGATAGCTGTGCTCAAGTCCCCTGGAGAGAACTACTTTTGAAGAAATACGCATGTGGCTTTAGGCTGTGAACTATTTATGGAAAAGCAAAGCATTTCACTCAAAAGCAGCATGGAAGAGAAAAGCAGGGACTGTTATCAGTGCTTTTTGACCACATTGGTGGGATATAGCTGGGAGCAGCGTGAAATACAGTGTGATCATCACCAGCAACAGATGAGAAACTGAGGCAGATCCTGGATGCAGGAGGCACAGGGTGATGGGAATGAGGCCACCTGTCCCTAAGATAGACTTTGGCTTTCCTACAGAGACCAGCATGGACTGGTAGAGAAGTGAGGGCTGGTGTGGGCAGTCTGTATAGCAATACTAAACTTAAAGAATAAAGAGAAGGCTCCAGATTTGTGGAAAAGAAGGTCAAATTAAGGTTTTAAGTTTTTGGTGAGGTCTTCATGGAGTATCCTGTTAAAATGACATCATTAGGATGGATCTTAATCCTCTTGACCTGTCCTAAAGGCAAGATCTAGATAAAGATGTGCCCAACAGGGAGAGTGCTGTATGAACATGAAGATGGCCACTTCGAAGCCTGGCAGAGGGGCCCGGCACGGATCCTTTCATCGTAGGCCTCATTAGGGAGTAACTGTCAACATTTGATTTCAGCTTTCCAGCCTTTTGAACTGTAAGGCAAGAAATTTCTATTGTTCAAATCACTGGGTTTGTGGTTACTTTGTTACAGCAGCCCTAGGAAATGAATGCAATAGGTATTTCCTTAAATACTGGATTGTAACAAAAGAAGAATTCTTACATTGCATAGCCTGATCTTCCAGGGTAATTTTGATCAAACTCATAATGAATTTCAGATTAAATCGCCTCCCCAGGAGCTTTAAGGCCATGCCAGGCTGCCCCTTCTCTCTCTTTGTACTTCAGCCATGCTCCCATCCCACCTTACACCATGGTCTCTGAGCTTGGTGTGTCTCTTTTTATGTACAGTGCTGTAGATGTCTGCACTGTGCCAACCTGATTCTGTCAAGGCTGTCTTCCTTTCCACAAGGCCTTTGTATGGAACCTGCTTGCTTTTTTAAACTTCCACTGCTGTGTGTGTGTGTGTGTGTGTGTGTGTGTGTGTGTGTGTGTGTGTGTGTGTGGTTTTTTTTTTAACTTACTCTAACCAGAAAAAAATTATCACCTTTAGAAATGATAGTACCCACTAAAAAGAAAGCACTATTTGAATTCATCACAGTTCTTGATCCTTAACTAAAAGATGCTGCTGCCTCTAGCTGAGCTGTTGCCTCTCATGGCATTTGGAGCTCAGAGTCCATATTTATCTGGGTGGGCTATTATCCCAGCTCTTAGAACACTGTATCCTTACCATTTGTGGGTGTGTGACTATGTACCATAAGCATAGAGGATTAATCATATTTGGATCCTCCATGTTTAGTGCCCAATTCAAATTCAGTACAAATTTGTTGAATCAATGAGTATTTTAAAAGGAAAACTTGAGATTCTATGTCTGATAGGTTGTATTTCAGTTTAGCATACAATTGAATTCTGTGATGTGTTGTTGCATCTGAAATGTTCTTCTAGTCTTTAGATTCAGAATATCGTTGATTTAGAGAATATTCTTAGCCCTAGACTGAATTCCCAGGATTTGGTGGATTCTATATTCCTAGGGAGCTTTAGAAATTTTTCCAGTGGTTTAGGTGTGCTGATCTGGCTAGACACAACAGATGGACCTGAATAACCATCCCCTTTCTTTCCCCAAATCTCTTAAAGATCTATTTCTATGAGTTATATTGGACAGAGGTGGTTATTTTCTAGAATTCATTCTATGCTTAAACTACTCATCTATTTTTAAGTTCTGTTCTCTGGAATTTTTCAAAATCTGGCTGTCAGTATACTGACAAATTGGTCCTCTTGGGTGATATTCTACTTCTTGTCACTTTTAGGATTATGTCCAAATGCACTTTTACCATTTACCAATTAAATATTTCCTCCCCAAGTGTATTATGTGCATTTGTATTTTGAAGAGCAAGACTGTGGAATGAGGACGATATTTACAAATCCTTGCATCCATCCAGACAGGAGAATGCTTGGAAGACCATCAAGAGCATTTCCATCTTTTTATGATCAAATGGTACACGATGACACTGCCATCCTATATTGGAGGGTATGTCTGTGCTGGCTTGTCAGGAGCCGTTTTTCTTAGGTGTCCTTTACTGCTCTGGGAGAAACATTTAAGTAAATGTTATTTGTTGCCCAAATAGCAACCTCAGATTCATGGACCCCAAACCCCTACCATACCAGGCAATTCACTTAAGTACATCTTTCAGGGTTCTTGTGCCAAGTTTTATGGGTAATACACAGCCTCTACCTTTAAGGGACTTACTGTGTAAATAAGCTCAGGATGGTGGCCCTGGCTTGAGGCTGAAACTCTGGTATTAGGGAAAGCACCTCTTCTAACTCTTATTCTGGCAACATGGCACTTTTCATTCCTGCCCTCATGCCCAGTGGGCTCCTTTTCAAACCTCACCACTGCAACAGGAGATAGAAAGTAACACCTGCTTGACACATAAGGCCAGGAATCCTCTATAGGACTTTAACCTAAGTCTTAAAGAAACTCTTGGACCCACTGGAGGCTTTCGGAAATTTTCTTTGATGCAACTCAATGATTAAGAGATCCTGGGAGCTTTAGAACTCTGACCAGGTTTGCCCATAGCTGGCTGAATATATCAGCTGAAGTAGTACCAAACCTTCCTCTCGCAAATGAAGGAGAGATTGTTCAGTTTCTGGGTGCTGCCCAGTTTTTGGTTCATGGGGCTTTTCCTGTTAGGGCCTTAGGATCAGGATGGGTATGACCCAAACACAACCATAAAATCTTAACTTTTAGACCCCAGAAGGATCTTGAGCTCACTCATTTAGTTTCTCTTACATTTTAGTCAACAGAACAGAAGTTCCGAAACTTGCTGCAGCTTCACTGCCACTTAGTGGGACTATTACGGGTATTATTCAGATGTCTTTGTTCCCTGTTGGTCTTGCATTGGCAGTTTCATCCATAGTCGCTCCAGCCAAGCACTGCATTCTGTGTGTGTTGACAAGCTGGCTGTCTCTCAAAGATACCCTCTGATTTGTCGTGTTTATAGATTTCCCAGTATAAATTCTTCCACCATGGCCAATTTCAAACTACCAACAGACTGGAGCCAGCTTTCAAAACTCCAGACACTGTCAGTAATTGGTTCCAGCACACCACTGATGATATCTCCCTGCCTGCTCTTTTTGGTGGTGTTGGTGTTACATCAGTGACCAGTGCCTTGTGAGGTGGGCTGGCCCCTGTGGTGAGGAGACATAAAACAGTGTGACTAAGAGAAGGGCCTGTTTCATCCATTAGCTCAATTCCATGAGCCCAGCATTCCCTGGGTCCTAATTTCTTCCTAGGACTCTGTAGTCTTTGAGTCAGCATTTGATAATAAACTAGTGAGGGGATGTTTCTTTTGCTTTAAAGCATTTTGAAATAGTCATGTTTTGGGACTTGGAATTTGCTATTCATAAAGATTTTGCATCTTGAGAGAATGTCCAGTAGAGGGGTGCAGAAAGCTTCCCGTCCATTTAATCATTGATTTTATTTCTATTTGACCATTACCATTGTACCTAAACCTAGTTATGGCACTCCTTCAGCTAGCTATTTTGAGTTGAGAGACTGGAAGGGATAGGATACAGGGGACAAGGTCATTGTAATTAAGACTGCTAACAGAAGAGCAGATTCTAGAGCTGGAAGGGCGCTAAAGATAATCGTCACTCATATGTTATGGTTGAGGGAACTTAGAGACTGACTGAAGCTGTTGGGGGTCATTTGGGATCCTAACCTGTGAATCTTGATACCCCATTTAGTGTCTTTGCCATTATGCCATTATGACTATTCAATGACTATATGTACATTCAGAGCATGGAATATCATGCTTCTGACTTCTCATTGAAAGAATGTGAATGAACTATTTTTTATGTGCCTTTGTTCTATTAAGAAATAGAATAGGAAAAAAAAAAAAAAAGAAATAGAATAGGAATTGGAGTACTGATTTGGAGGACTGTCTAGGACTTGTTTAACAACTCCTATAAGTTCTTGTCCGTAAGTTGTCCATGAAAGGTCTCAGAAAGTACTGCATGATGTGAAACTTGAGGCTTTTCAGGAAAAAAAAATTCATTTCAGGTTTTTTTATATGTGCAGGATGAAATCTTCAGATTTGAGATAGAGAATAACCCACCTGTTTTGTATTGAGAGGAGGACTTGGCTCTGATGGGAGTGTTAGTTAATTTACAAGCTTTTAAACACCTACAATGTGGGTGCCTGGGTGGCTCAGTTAGTTAAGCAACTGCCTTTGGCTTAGGTCATGATTGTGGGGTCCTGAGATCGAGTCCCCTGTTGGGCTCCCCTTGCTTTGCAGGGAGCCTGCTTCTCCCTTTCCCTCTGCCTGCCACTCCCACTGCTTGTGCTCTCTCTCTTTCTCTGTCAAATAAGTAAATAAATAAATAAAATCTTAAAAAAAAAAAAACGCCTACAATGTGCCAGGTAGTGTGCTAGGCACTGGGAACACACAGATGAACAGCTTGATTTTCTAAGAACATGTACCCTGTGAGTGAAGAGATTTGTGAGCAGATAAGTTCATCATAATCTTCTAAGAACCGCACATGCACAGAGCACATGATGGCAGAAGGGTTCATTTTAATGTGTGTTTTCATTTGTTATTTGGGCTTAGCAGAAAGAGTCCTGCTGAGCAAGGAGTCCAGCAATTAGGTTTTGGCCTGAGCACTGTGATGTCTGACGATGTAACCCAGTATAAATCGTTTAACATCTTTCTGCGTGTATTAGAGAAAGGGAGAATCATGGTAAACTCCTAAAAGGTTGAACAAATCCTCTATGAAAGTGGTTTGATAGTATTGTCTACCACACAAATGCAAGTGTATTATTTTCATTTTGGAAGCAGGTAACTTTCTCTTTTTTTAGCCAGAAAGCTCATATTCTTTGTCAAAGCTCTCTCTAGAAGCATCCATTATCAAATATTTATTGAGCACCTGAATATTTATTGAGCACCTATGTCCATGTTCTGAAATACAACAGTGAATTAAACAGAGAAGATCCCTACTTGTGGAACTTATATTCAAGAGGGGAAAGAGAAAATTCAAAATTTTTAAAAAGTAAAGAAAAACATCAGGTAATATTTCAAGTAAGTATAATGTAGATAATAAGACAGGGTAATATGATAAGAGTGGTTGGGTAGACTTTATGTTGGATCAGGAAACTCTCTGAAAGGTGACTTTTAAGCCTAGTGGCAAGTAGGAACAAGTCGTGCAAATATCAGAGATAGGAAGGAATAGTTCTAAACAGGAATAAGCCATAGGCAGGAATGAGTGTAGCAGGTCTCAGGAGCAGAGAGACTACCAGTGTTGCTAGAGCACAGTGGATAAGGGTCAAATAGGGCATACTGGGGGGTCAGAGAAATAGATGCATTGAATCACAGAGAATTTTGTAAGCTCTCATAGGTTGCTGGGGTTTTAATCAAAGTACAGGCGAGACCAGTGAGGGATTTCGACTAGTAGAATAACAAGGTTTGATTTTTTAGAAGATCACTTTGGCTGATGTTGGAGAATGAATCATAGTTCAAAGTCTTGTGTTGGTGAAGGTGAGAGAGTATGAGCTTATTCTGGGCTTATAGCTGAAAGGCTGATAGGAGTAGGATGTATATAGGATATTATTGAAGATAGTATCAAGGGAATTTCCTCATGGTTCAATATTGGGTAATGTGGGAAAGGAAATAATCTGGGGTATCTCCTTGATTTTTGACCAGAGTAATTCAATGAATTGAGGGAGGAATAATTGGGGGAATAGGTAGGAATAGAAGAAGCAGTCAAAAGTTATCTGTGCAAAATTTGACATGCCTGTTAGACATAGGTGCGGATATCAAGAAAGAAGTTAGGTCCGTGAATCTGGCATCTAGGAATCATTAACAAAATTATGGATCTGGAGGAAACTACCCTGTGAGAGTCCATCCCTACACTACTTAGAAGGGGGTCTAGAGTGGAGGCTGTGCAGAGCGCAGAAAGAATCACAGAAGTCCAAGAAAGTGTGGCCAGAAAAGAAAACCATGTGAAAATGGTGTCCTGGAAGCTATGAGAAAAAAATAAGGTATAATCAACAGTAGGAGAGAGTAATCAGCAGTGCTGGTTAGAAGTCAGAGGCCAAGTATTATGAATAGTGACCCTTGTTGGCAAAAAGTAATGAACAGTGGGCTTGGCAACGTAGAAGGGTGATTGCTGGTATCTTGACAAGACAGGTGGAGATAAAAGTTGGAATGAAATGACTTGGGGAAAAAATAGGAGGTGAAAAAGTGGCTGTTTTGTCTGTAGATCACTATCTCAAGAAGTTTGCTACGAAGAGGGTGAAGCAATGGTGGAGTGCCAGCAGGGGCATTCAGAACAAAACAAAGGCATTTTTAGGTTTTTGCATTAGTGGATATGATCTAGTAGATATTGTCTAGGTGACACTGATGAGGCAGGAGAGGGGATACTCCCAACAGATAAATCCTTGAAAAGATGAGAGCAGGTGGGATTTAGAGCACAAGTTGAGGGCTTGGGCTTCAACAGGAGTGGAGGCACCTCACCTAGAAGAGCAGAGACAATGTAGCAGAGATGTGTCTAGAGGCAGAAGAGTGGTAGGTCTGCCAATGGAAATCAGAGTCTGTTTGCCTATGCTTGTATGCATCCAGAGGTCAAGGAGAGGGGTGAACATCTGATATAGTCATCTGTGGAAGTGGTAGAGCAGCACAGCAAGGTTGCCTGGTGGTAATGAGGCCCATGTAAGATCTGCAGTCATGAGTTGAAAGGCCCACCAGGGCGTGTCTTTGGTTTTATTTTACTTTTCTGCCAGTTGGGCTACAGAGATGGTCTAAGTAGGTAGCTGGGTTTAACTGGCTGTTGAGCTTTATCATGGGATGCAGGGGAAGGAGAGAAGGAAGATGGAGTTAGAGGTTGATTATAAGAATGGATCAAAGAATCTAGCAGGATAAAAAGGACTGATGACTTAGAGGTGACTGATGGAGGAAATGAAATGGAAGACTTGAGGCAGAAGGATTTTTGGAGTGAGAACACTGGAGCTGATGAGCCGGAAGATGAGGAGGTGATTGAGTGCAGAAATATGCCTAAAGACAGAAAGCAGTTTTCCAAGATGATATAAGAAAATTCCAGGAGTGAAAATCCATTTGGTGGTGTTGTTTTTTTTTAAGATTTTATTTATTTATTTCAGACACACAGAGAGAGCACATGTGAGAGAACACACAAGCCGGAGGGGGCAGAGAGAGACAGAGAGAGGCAGATTGCTTGCTGAGAAGGGAGCCCAATGTGGGGCTAAATGTGTTCTAATACCTGGCATCTCCTCATCCATCAACAATGATTTTAAAAATCAAGTGTATCCAGCGTGGATATTGCAAGTTGCTACAGACACTCCAATTATAAGAAAGCAGTTTATTGTTGGTTTCAAACAGAAGACTTTCTCCTGGAACTTAACTGCATATAGTAAAAGCCTAAGAATATAACATGATTAGGCAGTCATTCCATTGTATGTTATTAAAGCCAAATGTCCCCTAAAGCATTGATCTTAATTGAACATGAGACTGAAACCACATTTGCATAACAATTTTTAAAGAAAGTCTAGAAGCTATAGAAAATGTTGATAGCATATTGTTGAGTTCAGATGTGCTTGATATACAACCTGAGAACTTGAAAAAAGTGTCTGGCTTGCTTTGGAAAACAGTGTGGAGATTCCTTAAAAAATTAAAGATAGAGCTACCCTATGACCCTGCAATTGCACTACTGGGCATTTACCCCAAAGATACGGATGTAGTGAAAAGAAGGGCCATATGCACCCCAATGTTCATCGCAGCAATGGCCACAATCGCCAAACTGTGGAAAGAGCCAAGGTGCCCATCAACAGATGA
>PITA01008368.1:0-84963 GCA_004023965.1 Spilogale gracilis
AGTAAATGGGAACTAGGGTAATCTAGGGAGGGAAACGAAACAACAGAGACTTTGAACACAGAAACAAACTGAGGGACTTGGAGGGAGGGGGGTGGAGGGATGGGAGAGCCTGGTGGTGGGTACTGGGGACACCTAAAGTGTGGAGCACTGGGTGTGGGGAATGGGGAATGAATCTTGAAACACTGGAAAAAAAAAATTTAGTAACAATAAAAAAAAAAATTATGACAATAAAAAAAAAAGCATTTAAACACAAGAGAAATAAAGAATGCAAGAATGGGCTTCAGAGGATTTATACAGTACTTTTGCCCTTTTTAGTTAACTAAGTGACCTCAATAAAAGGCAAAGCATCCACTTCAAAATTTCAGAACCTCTGCACAGTAGATTATATCTGAAAATCAAAATCCAAATGGTCATATCAGCTATCAGGGAAGGACCATTTAATGTGTAGATTCATTTAGCTTTTTGTTTCATCTATTTCATGCATTAACTCTTTGCCTTTTTACTGGTTATTGCTTAATTTTTTAGTTCGAATGAGAAAGAGAGAGATTGAGAAACTGGGTGAGAGGAAAAGAGATGACATACTGAACTATTGGCTAATATTAAGTTCATCGATCATGTTTTTTGTTTGTTTTGTTTTGTTTTCTCTCCTGGTTGACTACTAGACTATAAAATCAATTCTTTTTTTTTTTTTAATTTTATTTATTTATTTGACAGAGAGAGATCACAAGTAGGCAGAGAGGCAGGCAGAGAGAGAGGAGGAAGCAGGCTCCCTGCTGAGCAGAAAGCCTGATGTGGCCTGGATCCCAGGACCCTGAGATCATGACCTGAGCAGAAGGCAGAGGCTTGAACCCACTGAGCCATCCATGTATATATAGGCGCCCTAAAAAATCAATTCTTTTAGAATTGAAGATCTCTATTACAATCATAGGTAAAAATAAGAGTTTACACCTAAAAATAAAACCTAGGAAAAAGTTTTTATTATTATTATCATTTAGTTATCAAGTGGGAAAGCAGATATCTTAAGCCAAGTCTCACTGATGCATCTAAAAATATGGCTTTCGAGGGGACCTGTGCTGCTGAGTCACAAGTGCTGTCCAGAGCACTTGTGGAAATTTCTAGCTAGTGCCAAGCAAAAAATCTGTCCCTAGATCCATGGAGATGTGGAGTCTGCATGAATAAATCTTGCTAAAACCCAAGGAGGTGGAAAGGAAGATGAAATTGAAGAACTGAATAGGGACATAAAATATGGAAAGGTTTGGCATATATCAAACTGTGCAAAATCTGGTTCAATAAATCATCCATGAGCCCAGTGATCTTAGGCATCTGTATCTTTTGGGCCTTTGTGTATTTTTTAAAGCTATGAGTCAATAAGGATGGATGTTGCCTTATTACTACATGATCAGCTTTGTCACATTTATGTTGCATTCAATGTCTACAATGTTTTGTAAATAAGTACTCACTCAATATTTGTTTAGTTTAATTTAATTTAACTTAATTTAATTATAGATAGAATCTCCCAGTAGCCATGGATAAAATCAGGAAAATAAATTATTTCCTTGTCTTTTTTATTTTAACATTGACATATTTTAGTGGAGCATGTTTACTTGAGTGGCAAGACATTAACCACTCTCTTAATATAAAAATAAAAGTAAGCCTTTCCAAATACATTTCTCAAAGTTTCTTACATTGTTCTCTTTAATTTTGGTATTTAACTAATTTTGTTATTAGGCTAAATTTGATTGATATTGATATCTACTATTTATTTATTAAGAAGGAAACTTTAGTTCGAGGTAAAATTTTATCAGGTGTAAAGAAATAATTCTGACACCATTTCTTGCTTGCTCAGAGACAGAGAATGGTCTTCCTTATAAATTTGAGATATCTAAGGATAAAGGAATCTTAGATGCTAACCTCAATGTCTCTGGTTATGTTATTTTTTAAAAAGACAATTTTACATAGTGCTGTATTGCAAAAGTGAATCCTGGAAATATGGAAATATTTAGCATGATCTGTCTGCTGGACAACTTAAACTATATTATTAACATATTGTGTCAATTTTTAAAGTTTTTTTCAATGTTTTATTTTGGGGGTTGATAAAATGCTTGCTACCATATGTGAAACATAAAATACTGCTTTCCCACAAACATACAAATATTGTTAATATGCCTCAATTACATTCATTTCCCCTTTCACCATAACCTAGCCCAATTCACAAAATGCCATAACTAGACTATTTTATTAAAATACAATAATATGAAGAACCTAATATAAAAACAAACACAATGCAAAAATTAAATTTGCTGATACAATTTTTTTTCCAGAGGCTGACTCTCACTTATGACAGAATTATGTGTCAAAAGCTCAAATAATATACACATATTGACTATTCTTGAGAAACCTTTTACATTTCATTAGCCAAAAAGGGGAGCATTGACTGAGAAGAATGTTGCATTTGGTCTACATTTTGTCCTTAGGTCACATTTCTACTATCCCCCATTTCCAAGAATGTCTAACTGCTTAAAGCACCTCATTGTTTTGTTCCTAATTAATAAAATGATCTCTATTGAATCTAAAGTTGGTTGATGTCAGCTGAGGGTAGTGACATAAGAATATATAATCTTTTTTGGCATAAAGAGCTTGATCTTTATTTGTTTGATCTGTCTCTTGTCTACTTTATTACAAGAAGCCAATTAACACATTATGCACCCTCTCATCCCCTCAGGATGGTGTGCATTATTTCCTCTTCCTGAGTGGGAAGCAGAAAAGAGTTTTGTTTCTAACAAAAAGATCTCCCTAACTAGGGTAAAGAGAGACAGAGACAAGGACACTATTTTTGTGTGTTTTGATATGTTTATTCTATTTCTTTTTTTTTTCATTAATTATTTTTCAGTAAAGCGCTAATCTGAGCATAAGACGGAAAAGATGATGGATCCAAAAGATCAGGAACTGAGCTAAAGGAGTGGATGTAACACAGGACAACTACCCGGAAGATTCTGTGTGAGTGCCTTAGATACATACCCAATGGATGGCTGTGTTAGCGTTCAGGAGTAGAGAAACTTCTTATTGTCTCGTAGCATGCCCTTCCCAGTTGACTGCTCTCAAACCAACAGTAGTAGAAAAGATACTAGATATACACTACAAAATTTCCTTCTCTCTGCTTCTAATTCTCCATGATGTCACTTTGTAGCAACACATCTCAAGGTATCTAGAAGAGCAAAGCATACACCTTGTTGCAAGTATTGGTATTTGAAAAATGGGGCTGTTGTTTGAACCCAACGTGGAAAGTGGAATCCATTTGTGCTACCATTAATAACAATTGTGCCACAATTAATAACATCAAAATCAAGTGTCCAAAGAAGCTATAGTTATAACTGATTATGAGAACTGCATTCAACTGGCTTGGGACAAGCTGTCCTAATCAACTAAATTCTCTCATATCACTTGAATGTTGGATGCACACAGATAAGGTGGTTCATTTAAGCATACATCATATCTCAAATGACTGAGCTCTATTTCTGGTTCTCTACCTGGTTTGTTTTGCATCTCAGACTTGGATCTGATCTGATTATATTTCCCATATTGCTCTGAAGGAGATGATATCCAAATAGTTGGGTCTTTAAAGCCAGTAGTGTCAGGCCAAGTCTTTATCAAGAGAGCATCTCATTCTGACTCTTCTGCTTCCCACTTCCCAACTTAAAAGCTCTTGCGATTACATTAAACCCACCAAATAGTCCAGAATAAATTCATTTTTAAGGCAGCTGATCAGCAACCCTAATTTCATCTGTAAAATTACTTCCTTTTTGTCATATAATATAACACATTCACAGGTTCTAGGAATTAGGGTGTTAACATCTTGGGAAATATCATTCTGTTTAACATTCTTCTGTTTACCATTCTCCTATACTAGCAAAGGCTACTTATAAGAATTGAGATGCCACTTTACACCAGTCAGAATGGCCAAAATTAATAGGACAGGAAACAACAGGTGTTGGAGAGGCTGTGGAGAAAGGGGAACCCTCTTACACCATTGGTGGGAATGCAAGTTGGAGCAGCTGCTTTGGAAAACAGTGTGGAGATTCCTTAAAAAATTAAAAATAGAGCTATTATATGACCCTGCAATTGCACTACTGGGTATTTGCTCCAAAGATACAGATGAAATGAAAAGAAGGGCCATATGTACCCCAATGTTCATTGCAACAATGGCCACAATTGCCAAATTGTGGAAAGAGCCAAGGTGCCCTTCAACAGATGAATGGGTAAATGTTGGGGACGGTGTGATCCGCCCCTCCCGCCATGCCACAAGCCGCCAGAAAACTTTGGTGGAGGTACCCATGAAGGTGGATGAAAGTCCCTCCAGGCTTTCCCCACCAAGAATCTGGAAAGACACATACCCTGTGGGCTGGGGCAATATGTCCTTTGTGTCCCTGGGATGTGCATATGGGCAAGCGCTCATCCTAGGCATGGAGAGCAATGATCCTCCCTCAAAGTGAAAGAGCTCTGAAAAGTTGCAATCACTGACACCAAAAAATATTTGTTTCCATTGTTCCGTGTCTGTTTAACTACCATAAATTCTTTGACATAATTTCTTCTTACTTTACTTACTCAAGTAAATACTTTTGTTTCTACTTACCATCATTAAAGGCAGTTTAATCTTAGATATCCTGCAGCTCTATGGAGGAGATGGTCAGGGTTTTTAAATGGTTAAATAAGGGCTTAATATAGGGAATAAAACTATACTAACAAGGACATTGCCACACACACAAAAGATCCATATTAAAGAGTTCTGAATCCAGTCTTAGAAAAATAGGCTTGAGCAAATGCTTTAACCTTTGCAAAAGAAGTTATTTTTCTCCTGATGCCAAACAGACTAACTTTTGGTCATTGTATTAATTATGTAGCGAAAACTTTGTACACAACTCATCTAAGCCTTTCAATTGCCTTCTTGTTTGTAAAACCTGCTTAAAAACACCGTATCATTACTCTGTCCTTTATGGTCTAAGCACCAAATGTAGAAACTGTAAAAAACCTTCCTGAGCAACATGTCCTTGGTTTGGCTTAGGGAGTTAACTCTGAACTGTAGATAGGTGCACCTGCAAAAACATGTTTCACTGATCAAAGCACTATGTTTCTCTAACAAGGACACTGTGTAATCAAATTTCACTTTCTTAAACTTTAACCTAACTGCATCCTCCAACCTCCTCTTGCCTTGGAATAATAAAAACTGGGACCCTTATCAGTCAAGAGAGACAGAAAAAGCAGAGACAGAAACAGTAGAGAAACAGTAGAGAAAAAGTAGAGAAACAATAGAGAAACAGTAGAGAAACATTAGAGAAACAGTAGAGAGACAGAAGCAGTACATAGACAGAAACAGTAAAGAGACAAAAACAAAAGCAAAGACAGAAACAGAAGCAAAAATAAAGACAAAAGCAGAGACAATGCCTGAGAGCCCAAAAGCCAGAGAGCCTAAGAGCCTAAAAGCCTGAGAGCCATAGAGCCTGCGAAGAGAGAACCTGCAAAGCGAAGGCCAGAGCCAGGTCCAGGGCCAGAGTCAGAGCCAGAGCCTGCTTCATAGGTCTCTCCTGACTGACCTCGGGTCTGTCAGCTTGCATCAAACCTCCGTGTCCGTGTCATTATTTTCGCCTGCTAGACATCCCTTGGTTCAGGACCCACATCTCTGCTGAGGGTGGTCCCTGGCAGGTAAAGAAGATATGGTCCATATATACAATGGAATATTATACCTCCATCAGAAAGGATGAATACCCAACTTCTGTAGCAACATGAACTGGATTG
This sequence comes from Spilogale gracilis, assembly GCA_004023965.1. NCBI lineage: Eukaryota > Metazoa > Chordata > Mammalia > Carnivora > Mephitidae > Spilogale > Spilogale gracilis. Next base: position 5,791 of record PITA01008368.1, read on the forward strand.
GAGGAGATTATGCTGAGTGAAATGAGCGAAGCAGAGAAAGTGAAGTATCATATGGTTGCACTTACTTGTGGAGCATAAGGATTAATATGGAGGACAGTAGGAGAAGGAAAGGAAATGGGAAGTGGGGTAAATTGAAGAGGGAGATGAAACACAAGAGACTTTGGACTCAAAACAAACTGAGGGTCTTGGAGGGGAGGGTTTGGGGGTGGGTAAGCTTGGCGGTGGGTATTGAGGGCACATATTGCATGGAGCACTGGGTATGGGGCATAAACAATGAATCTTGGAACACTGAAAAAATAAAATAAAATATTAAAAAAAGAATTGAGATAGCATTTCAGATTCATAAAATAAGTTGTCATTTGTATGGTACACAGGTGACCAACTCCAGTCATGCAAAATATCTGGTAACTCTAGACAGTAAGACTAATTCTAGACCTAACCATGATATTGTAGATGTGACTTCTAACAACTGTTACATATGGTGGCTCTAGGATTAGAAGTTTGAACTTCAAGAAAACAGTCTACTGGTTTATAATTGGAGAGAGTGTAAAGGCAAGGAATAAAACATCATCATTAGTATAATAAATAAAAAAACTCCCAGCTACTAATTCCATTTCTGCTACCTTTCTATTTTTTTAAAGAATTTCCAGGATTAAAGTAGTCCCCTCTTATTTCTAAGAATTAAAAATGATTCTTCGAATAAACTGTTCAAAACACTGGATAATTTAGTTTAAGTTATATAGGATTTGTAACTTTTGAAATCTTAAAAGTGACTTTTGCTGCAGAGTCCCCTGGAACAATGAACCACTGAGCTTAAAAGATTGATGGTCAGGTTTGCTGTGTGCTGATACATCTGTTATATTCCATTATTATCACCTACAGAATTAAAAAAAAAAAACAGACACTATTAGCCACCTTCTTAACCTGTCTGCTATAAAAAATGTGATATTGGACCTTAGAATTTCTTTTGTCTTCTGCATTTGAGCATGTTTCAGTTTCTTTGCTATAAAGCTATGTAGTACCAGGTTTTCTTCCCAAGTTGTTCACACACACACACACACACACACACACACACACACAGAACACAAACATTCCTGATATTTACCTTTCTTTGATACATTAGGCTATAATAATGAATATCGATATCCATAAAATGTGGTTACCATGCTCTTCTTTTAAGATAGCCAAAGTTTAGTTTTCCTACAAGAAAATATAAAGCAACTTCAAAAAATTTATTTATTTAGTGAATCATTGAGGATAGAGTCCATATATTCAAATGGTTTAAATAATACAAAGAAGAAATATTTGTTTTTTGAGTGTTTAGACCACAGTGTAAAACTTTTCTCCATATAAATATTGTTGTCAAGAGCTAGTCCTCATACTTCACACCCAGAATCTGTCTAGTCTTAACCACATGGCATCTCTCAGTGTCTTCAATCCTAATCCCTGTTGTGTCACTTGAAATGAACACTCATGTCAGAAGAAGATTTTTAAGTAAATCAAAATGCTTTGAGTTTATCTTTAATGAAATTACTGAAATATCAGAAAACAGGTCAATACTAAGATGGGTTTTGAACACAATAAAGGGCAGCAGTTTGGCATGAAACCCTAGTCCAGTCTGCACCCAGAACGGGGTCCTGATTTGTCACCAACAATACTTTCTCTGAAAATTCTTAATAATCCCCATTTTACTGAGTATGATAACTATTTGAATAAAAAGAGCATGTATGATATATGTAAGATTCCTCAACTAAACCAGAGCCCCTTGTGATTGGCAGCTCAGATGCTCGTGACTGAACAAATGCACATCTTCACTCTCTTATTGGTTTGTCTTTCCCTTTGGGCTCATCCCATTACTTTCAGATATAAAGCTCAGAATCCAAATGACTTTGACTACTACTTGATCTAAAGTGGGAGAGGTTAGTGAATACAGAAGCAGATGAGATGTGAACCAGAGAAAAGATTCTAAACAGGACTTCTTTCTTTTAGAAAATGTTTTTGAAAGTTTTGGGGAATGATATTTTTTATCATAATAATCAACAGATGAGTCTTTTTGCATTTTGGGGTGTCAGGAATTTAGGAAATCTACAATATCCAGAGGCAAATAATGTATTTTCCTGTATCTTGCATATGAACTTTATACACATTGTTTTTAATCCCTACAAAAACTTGGAAAGGTAAGTATTAACTCCATTTATAACTCGAGAAACTGAGGCTTAAAGCAGATAGATGCGACTTTCAAAATTCAAACTGAGGTCACTCTGGTCTCCCATCTGACCTACCAGTGCTTCCACTCAGTCACACTGCCTCAGTTTTCAGGCACAAATTCTACTTATTCTTTCTAAAATAACCTCTTCATTTTCACTTATTTCACATAAGACCTTTCGTGTTTGTTTTTACCAGTGTAGATACTGACACACTATCCCCCCATCTTTTTGTCATTAATTGTGCCACATACAGATACAAACTTCAATTTTTGATACTTGTATAATAATTCCATAAATAATTGATGCAAAAAACTGCTAAAAAATGGAAGCTAAATTAATAAATTCTAGTTTTCCAAATGTAGTACTAATGATTTACCATATAGTAAATAGGGCACTAACAAAATGTTAACAGGGAATTCTGCTTTCATTTTCTGGAACAGTAAAAATTTTTCATCTCATCTCCTAAACATTTAGAGGGTTATCCTCTAAGCAGAAATATTCTACAACATTTAAAAAATACATAATTTTACCTTCAGGGGCCATTTTATATCTAACATAAACGTATAGCTTCTTCTAATCTTTTTATGCTAAAATGTAACTTAATTTTTATCTTTTCTCTTATAATTCAAAATTCTAGATATTTACTATAATATTGTTCTGATAAACATATTTTTCCACATTATAAAATTTGGGATTCTCAAATACATCAATGGATATGACTTAAATTATTCAATTTTCCTTTCTTTTGAAAATGATCCAGTATCAAAACTGACATTTTCATAGTATTTTTTAGACTGATATAGTTTGACATGATTCCTGAATTCACATAAGTACTTTTGTTAGTAGAGAGAGATACAACACACAAAGTTAGAGAAGAAGGTAAATAAGTGCCCATTGCTGTCGTCCTCTAGCCTTTCCCCTCAATTGCCTCTAAGAACATGCATCCTTTCCCTCCTTTCCATCTTTCTTCTCTCTCTCCCTCCCTTCCTCTTTTCCTCTCCCTTCTCTTTTTTGTCTCTATTTGATTAACAGCAATCAAGATGGATGTCTGATTATGATGGTACTTCGAGAGTCATGTCCAAAGAGAAAAACAAATTAATATCTACCTGTGTATGTGAAAATTTTCAGTTAATTTTATTCTTTGATTCTTCTTCCTGATCTTATGGCAATTTTATTTGCTCTATTGGTGACAACTCAGTGCCATTTTCACTGGCAGCATTGTAAGTGATATTTATACTTGCTCATGAAGGTTTGACAGTGACATTCATGCCTAGAACATTTTCATATTATCCCAAATTTACTTTATTTGTGACTAAAGAACTCCCCAAATCTGTATCTCCTGCATCTGATGCTATTTGACAATTTGTTTCCAAATTTACCTACTTGTGTTTTCCTACCTCATGCAGCTTGGGAGCTGAAAGAATGTTTCTTTTCATTCTGATACGAATATAAACCATAAAATTTAAATGCTGGCTAGTGTGGAATACCAAAGAACAATAGCTCTGTGCTTAGTAATTTTATCCCCATACCAAGATTCATTCATCTTTGGTTTTATTTCTACCTTTGTGATCAAATTTTAAACAATACACAGAACCTTCTTTAAAAGCTCATTTACTCTTTTTTTTTCTAATGCAGAATTAACAAATACTAGACCAAGTAATCTACTTTACTGCAGTTTAGTGTAATATAGTGTTTCATGCATTGCATGATTTCCAATCATGAATAGATTTTCTTCTCACAGAGTGCTATTTATAATTTCTTAGAGTGAAACACTGAACGTTCCATGTCAATATCTTCAGAAAGACTAAGGAGCACATCCACAGGGTAGGTAAGAATACATCTTCTTCCTCACACATACATGTTGCCACAATGTATTTACTGTGCAAAGCCAGCATTCCTACTGTGAGAGAATGTGGAGATGGAGAGCAGACAGGAGCAAAAGGGTCAGGCTAGAACCCTGCTAATAACCTTATTCTTATGCATCTCTCCCAGTGTCTACAATATGAATGATAGCAGCCAACATTTACTGAATGATTACAATGTGCTATGTATCAATGTAAGCCTTTTATATATGCTAACCATTTATTCTCCACCACAATCCTAAGAAGCTAATATTTTATCTGAACTTTATGATTAATAAAATAAGTATAAGAGTTCTCATAAACTGCTTCCCAAGGTCCTCTAGAATCTAAATATCTGACTTTAAATCAAAACTCAGTTCAACTTGATCTCAAAGTCTATGTTTTAAATAGGCTATACTGGCTCAACTTCATAAAACCATGTGTCATATTTAGTGCTCATATGTTATCTTTCAAGCACTAGAAAAATTCCTCTTCAGAGTCAAGCAGAATTTGGGAATCCCTAAGTGAAACAGTCAATGACTCACATTAGGCCACTGTCTCTGCTAGTCATAGTTGTAATGCTGAGGTTATTTTCTGGTTCCTTATAACCTAGCACTAAAAAAAAAAAAAAAAAAAAAAAAAAAATCATGCCATCTTCATGATATGTATTTGGAACTCATTTCCAGAACATAGCATCTTGTCTGGTACTTTCTAAAAGTACATATACTGCAGTATTATTCCTATCCTTCAATTCCTGGGTTTGGTCTTCCTATACAATGCCAGATCCTTTTTATTCTACTAGAACATCTTTCTGGGGCACTCCCTTACTCTGGCTTTCCAACTCCCCTGAGTCCTCTTGCTTGCCTATATTTCTTCTTAACATTTACAATTTAGTCTTCTTTTTATTAAAGATTTTATTTATTTATTTGACACAGAGAGAGAGATCACAGGCAGGCAGAGAGGCAGGCAGAGAGATAGAGAAGGAAGCAGGCTCCCTGCTGTGCAGAGAGCCTGATGCGGGCCTCCCTCAATCTCAGGATGCTGAGATCATGACCTGAGCTGAAGGCAGAGGCTTTAACCCACTGAGCCACCAGGTGCCCTACAATTTTGTCTTCTTCTTTTTTTTTTTTTTATAAAGATTTTTATTTATTTGACAGAGCGAAATACAGCCAGAGAGGGAACACAAGCAGGAGGAGTGAGAGAGGGAGAAGCAGGCTTCCCGCCGAGCAGGGAGCCCGATGTGGGACTCATCCCGGGTCTCCGGGATCCTGACCAGACAACTGAGCCACCCAGGCGCCCCCAATTTTGTCTTCCTAGACATCCGTCAACAACCAAGTTTTGATCTTTCAAATTCCTGGATACCTAGTCTTTCCAATGGGGCCTATTACTAATATTTGCTTCAGTTTTCACAAATTTCTAGTCTTTATATTCCAATAAGCTAGGTTGGTATTGAGGATACAATGGGAAATAAGATAACAAACAGCTGTTCCTTGTGGAAATAACAGTCCAGTGACAGAGGAAAACAATAAAGAAATGAGAAACTTGGAATTCTGTTAGCAGAAGTGCTGCCCTGATAAGGAGAGTTTGAGTTAGATGAATATTAATTTAATAGAATGGTTAGTAAAGTCCTTTCTGAGGAAGTAGAATTTTAATTGAAACACAAAAATGTATCTGCAATATATGTAAGGAGTACAGGAAATATTATTACAAGAAGCATTTGTGTGCATAAAGATACTTGGGAATGAACTCAGCATGTTCAAGGGACTGAAAGGAGGGTGATGTGGTGCGGGGGTAAGTAGAATTAGATGAGGTTAGAAAAGTAAAAGGAAACCAGATCATTCACTGCCATTGTTTTTTTGTCTTTGTTTTTTTTTTTTTTTTTTTTTTTTTTTTTTAAAGATTTTATTTATTTATTTGACAGAGAGAAACACAGCCAGAGAGGAAACACAAGCAGGGGGAGTGAGAGAGGGAGAAGCAGGCTTCCCGCAGAGCAGGGAGCTCGATGTGGGGCTCGATCCCGGGTCTCCAGGATCATGACCTGAGCCGAAGGCAGTTGCTCAACCAACTGAGCCACCCAGGCGCCACCTGTCTTTGTTTTTAAGGTCAGATTATGTTTATTTTAATTAGAGGTTTTACAAAAGCTGATTTGGGTTTTAAGACTTTTCTAGCTGCCCGTGCCTGTATGGCCCAGTTGGTTAAGCCACTGCCTTTGGCTCAAGTCATGGTCCTGGAGTCCTGGGATTGAGGCCCACATCAGGCTCGCAGCTCTGTGGAGAGTCCACTTCTCTCTCTGACCTTCTCCCCTCTCATGCTCTCTCTCTCTCAAATGAATAAATAAAATATTTTTTAAAAAATTTATAAGATTTTTCTAGCTGCTTCATTAAAAATAATTGGGTACACATATGGAATCATTATGTTGTGCACCTGAAACTAATATAATGCTATATATCAATTATACCTCAGATTTAAAAAGTAGATTGGTATTGATAAGAACAGACATGAAGACACCAATGGCAAACCATTCCTGTTCTGTAGGTGATGAAAGTTGGTGGCTTGGGCTTGGGTGATGATGCTGAAGATAGAAAAGAGTGGACTGCCTCATATGTGTTTGCGTGATAAAAATTGGTAAGGCCCAGCTAAAGTGAGGTAGTAAGAGGAATGGTGATAAACACCAAGATTTCTTACTTGAGTAACCAGTTGGGTAGTGATGCCATTTAATTCAATGGGAAGAACTTAGGACATTAGAATGTAATGGAAAGTAAAAATCAGTAATTCACATTTTAACATATTCAGTTTGAGATGTATGAGAAACAGCCAGGTAAAAATGTCAATTGCCAATTTCATTTGTGAATCTATGGTATAGAGAAGAGGTCTAGGTGATAGAAATTTGATAAACCCAGTTTATTCCCTAAAAATGAATGACAATTTAGAAAAAGTGTGCACAAAGGGAAGAAAAGAAGACCCCAAAAAAATTCCTAATTATTTCTACCACTCGAAGTAGAGGAAGAAAAGCTACTAGAGAAGATTGTGAAGTGACCAGAGACATAGAAAAAATTCCAGAGTGTCTCTGAAGCCAGATATGAGTAGAAGGATAAGACCAACAGCACTGAATACTGCTAACAGATGTAGTTAAACAATGTTGTTGATTTCTAGTTCTGACAACCTTATCAAACCAATACTCTTTGATTCAATACTTAATATTCTAAAATTTCAGGAAATAATCTTAATAGTGTCCAGGCCTCATAGTAAATCTTCCTAGAGCAGAGGGAGTAACTGAGTTAAATATGTGATTATTAAGTACATTTACTCTAGAAAATGTTCCTAAAATTTGAAAGTAATATTTGAAGGAATACTTCTGTTGAGATAATTCCTACACTGTGTTCATTTTTAAGAAAATAATCAATTAGAGTCATGCTAAAACATTTGTTTCATCTTAAAACAATGTTTCTCTCATATGAGTTTTACCATTCCAGCAATCTATCCAGAACTTGTAGCATTTATTGAAATTTGGCATATTGAGTATCTCTTAACTATAGCCATGTTCTTTTTTAGCTATTTAAATTTTATTTCATGTTTCAGAATCATCAGAAATAATGATGCAAAAGATCTGAAGTTGTCTTAATATATTAGTTTTTATTGGATTTGTAGTTTACTAGTTTATTGGGCTGGGATTTCTCCCAATAGGGAAATCTATCCTTTTTATGGCAATGATTACCACTAAATCCATTAGTTGATATTGTGTATGATATTCAAATAGGAAGAGACTCTCAGTAAATATTTGGGAATGAATGAGTTAAAAATGATTAAATGCAAGATCTGGTCCTACAATTCAAAAATTCCACTTTCAACTTAAATTTATACAATATGCATATAAGCTCTATGAAGCTAGTTGCATTATGTCATCTTTAGAATACAAGAATAGTTCCCAATAATAAGCTCAAATCTATTTCAACTTAAAAAAAAAGAATAAGAGAAAGAAAAAAAAAGTTTCTCAGAACTTACTTCCCTTTCTAAATGCCCACATGATCAGCTGTTGGTTCAAAAAAGTTTTTCCCTATATACACATCAGAATGGCTAACACCATTTCCAGCAAGATTGTAAATAAACTGGATTACTATATTCTGCTGGTAAGAATGTCAAATGGTACAAATACTCTTGGAAATAGCTTGGCTCTTTTTACAAAACTAGATATGCAAGTATTATATGAAGAAACAATTTCACTCTTGAGCATTTCTTCCTGGGGAGGGGGGATAAAAGGAAACTTATGTTCACACAAAAATCTATTCACAACTGTTCCCAGCATCTGCATTTGTGATACTCATAATCTAGAAAGGGCCAGGTGCTCTATGTTTTATCCATGCCATGGAATTTTACTCAGCAATAAAAATCAGTGAATTATTGAAACAACCAACAACTTGGATGACTCTCCAAGAAATTATACTCAGTGAAAGAAGACAATCCTAAAAGGTGCTATACTATACAATTTAGATATTTCATTTTTAGAAAAACAATAATAAATACAGTCTTCTCTCACTACAACAGAACTGCACACTAGGTAGAGCATTTGAAAACCAAGTCAAAGAATAATTCTGAATTTAAAAAAATAATTAAGCTTATCAGACTTTCACTGTGTTGTTCTTATTTTTCTCATTTTGGCTTCCTCAATATGAATCCATGTACAGGCCTTTGGATACTGCTGATTTGGAATAATTTAAGTTCCACCATCCAATTGAAATTTTCCAAAGCCTAAAAATACTGAGTATGTAGGTGTCAAAATGATCTTTACCTATTCACTGTGTACAGAGACAGTTGGCTCTTTTACAGTCTATTCTACCTCCTATCTTCTACATTTCCCCTCTTCTTTTATTCTCCTTCTTGTCCTTCTTTTCCTCTTCCTTCTTGTCCTCCTCTACCTTCTCCTCCTTTTCTTTCTCTTTTCTTCTTCTTGTTCTCCTTCAGCAAATACAGCCCTTGTGTGGGGCGAGGCAGAAGACCTCCTTCCTATACAGATAAATGTGCTCATGTAACCAAGTTCTGAACAATGGGACCAAAATGGAAATAGTGTGTACAACCTTAGGAAATGTCCTTAAAGGAACAGTTTTAATGTCCCATTACCCTTTTTTTTTTCTGCTTAATGGAATGCAGACATCGTGACAGACGTGAAATAAATCATATCAGACAATGAAGTAAAAGCCACATGTTTAAGATGAAAGATTTCTGGGGCTCCTGGGTGACTCAGTTGGTTAAGCGACTGCCTTCAGCTCAGATCATGATCCCAGAGAGCCGGGATCAAGTCCCACATCGGGCTCCCTGCTCGGCAGGAGGCCTGCTTCTCCCTCTCTCACTCCCCCTGCTTGTGTTCCCTCTCTGGCTATGTTTCTCTCTGTCAAATAAATAAAATCTTTGAAGAAAAAAAAGATTAAAGAATTCTAAAATAGGGTGAGCTTAGGTGCATAATAATCACAGAGTAGGTATTCCAACTCTGAACTTCCTACATTCATGTGTGGAAAAAAACAAACTATCTATTGTTTAAGATGGTGCCATTATTGGGCACCTGTGTGGCTCAGTGGGTTAAAGCCTCTGCCTTTGGCTCAGGTCATGATCTCAGGGTCCTGGGATCGAGGCCCGCGTCGAGCTCTCTGCTCAGCAAGGAGCCTGCTTCCTCCTCTCTTTCTGCCTACTTGTGCTCTCTCTATATATATCAAATAAATAAATAAAATCTTTATAAAAAGATGGTGCCATTATTTACAGATGAATCTAAATCAAATAAACAAAATACAGTTCAAAAGCTTTGAGTGTATTCAAAATAAATAATATCATACCTGTCTTGTGCAGTGCAAACAAGTCTAGCAAACTATTAAGTAGAACCCCCTCTATTTTGATAGGCATATACTAAAATGTTCTCCTGTACGTTGCAACTATGAAATTAACATAACACAGTTATCCTCTATATTCACAATTTAAATGCACAGGCATAGCTTCTTTTACTGATCTTTGTTTTACTGTGTTTCACAGGTACTGTGCTTTTTACAAATTGAAAGTTCAAGACTTCATGGAAGAAGTCACTGTATATGTGGTAGAAATAGCAAGAAAACAAGAATTAGAAGTAAGGCCTGACGCTGGAACAGAACTACTGCGATCTCATGATAAAACTCTATTGGATGATGAGTTGCTTCTTACGAATGAGCAAAGAAAGTAGTTTCTTGAAATGGAATCTACACCTGGTAAAGATGCTGTGAAGATTGCTGGAATGATAACAAAAGATTTAAAATATTGCCCAAACTTATTTGATAAAGCAGAGGCAGGGTTTAAGAGGATTGACTCCAAGTTTGAAAGAAGTTCTACTGTGGGCAAAATGTTATCCAGCAGCATCATATGCTGCAGAAAAATCATTCATGGAAGGATGAGGTAATCTATGAGACAAATATCCATGCTGTCCTATTTTAAGAAATTACCACAACCATTCCAACCCTCAGTAACCACTCTACCCCCTGCCCCCGATCAGTCAGCACCCATCAACATTGAGGCAAGATCTTCCACACCCAGAGTGCCTGGGTGGCTCAGAGGGTTAAGCTTCTGCCTTCAGCTCAGGTCATGATCTCAGGGTCCTGGGATTGAGTCCCACATCGGGCTCTCTGCTCAGCAGGGAGCCTGCTTCCCGCTCTTTCTCTGCCTGCCTCTGTGCCTATTCGTGCTCTCTCTCTGTCAAATAAATTAAAAAAAAAAAATCTTAAAAAAAAAAGATCTTCTACACCCAAAAAGATTAGGATTGGCTGAAAGATCAAATGATGGTTAGCATTTTTTAGCAGTATTTTTAAATTAAGGTACGTACATTGTTTTTTATACATAACGCTGTTGCACACTTAATAGATCACAATATAGTGTGTATCATAACTTTTACATGCACTGAGAAACAAAACAATTCATTTGACTTGCCTTATTGCAATATTTTCTTTATTGTGGTGGTTTGGCAACCAAACTCACAATATCTCTGAGGTATACCTGTATAAATAATTGGGTTTTTAATCATCCTGAAGGCAAATGAAAGGCAATATGTATAGCAGGAAGAACGTTTGCTATGTATTGCTGTCTATCACAAAATCTTCAGTTTCTTCAGTTTTTTTTTTTCTCTTTCAATTCATATAGGTATAGGGAGGACATAAAAACTAAATGAGACATTTACATCTCAAAATAGGAGCTCAAAAATTTTTATAATAGAACCAAGACATGCACAGATGTAGGGACAATGCATCATAGAACACAGACAGTGCCCTCGGAGCAAAGTCATGGGAGTTTCCAGGAAAGAGTTTCTTCTGAGATTTAGGGACAGGTGATCTCATCACCCACAGGCAAGCCAGACCTTGCAGACATGTGAGGCAGCAACAATCCTAGCAGAAACAGCTATGTTGGCCCTTTGGCAAGGTTTAGATGAAGCTGTTGAGAAGAGTGGAGGATTTGAGGGTGGAGAGAAAAACATTGCCAGGAGGGAAAAGAAAACATTTGGAGGATTTCTTCAAGAGTAAAATTCCTGTGAATTTTGTGTATCTGCTGAAGTTATTCTTCATTTGGGATGGCTTTAGAGACTGATGTTTTTGGACATTCACGTGTTAGACAGTAGAAGAGAAAACAACATTGGTACCAGCAGGGGGATTTTTTTTCTTTTTTTAAGAAATGGAACAGTGACTATTCTGAGTAGTTCATGAATGTTAACACATTTGTTCATACAATAATGCTAAGAAGTAGATAACCTCCTCATAATATATGGAAGAAATGAAGAACAAAAGAGATACAAATAAGGGTTAGAGTTCCAAATAAACAATTTAGCTCCAGAGTCTACATTCTTAATGATTAAGAATGCTTTGGGGGCACCTGGGCTGCCCAGTCTGTTAAGTATCCAACTTTTCTTTTTGGCTCAGGTCGTGGTCTCAGAGTTGTGAGTTTGAGCCCCAGGTCTGGCTCCACACTCTGCTTGAGATTCTCTCTCATTCTACCTCTGCCCCTCCCGCTCTTGCTCTCTCTAAAATAAAATAAATCTTAAAAAAAAAAGAATATCACTTTTAACCTCGATGTGATAACACTACACACCCATTAGGATGGCCATAATAAATGACAACATCATCAGCAGCAGCAGCAGAAGGCAGAGGCTATCGAAATCCACAACACTTGTGTCTTGCTGCCAAGGTATAAAATGGTGCAGAAACTGGGTAAAAATATGGCAGTTTCTCAAAAATTCAAACAGAATTAGCATATGATCCAGAAATTCTATTTTTGGTTCCATATGCAAAATTGAAAACACAGACTCAAATACATATTGAACACCTAGGTTCCCAGTAGAATTAATTCTAAACATTCAGAATGTAGAAGCAACTCAAGTATGCGCAGAAAAGATAAACAAATGTAGTGTGTATGTATATGTGTGTGTGGTGTGTATAAAATATATTATTTGGCCTTCAAAAGGAAGGAAATTCTGACACATACTACAAAATGGATGAACTCTGGAGACATTAAGCAAAGTGAAATAAACCAATCTCCAAAGGACAAATACATGGTCCACTTAGACAAGGTACATAGAGTAGTCAAATTCAGAGAGACAGAGTACAGAATACTGGTTGCCAGGCCATGGGGCTGTGATGGAGAGAGGTGTGGGTTAGAGTTTAGTGGATAAGGAAAAAAATCAGTTAAGGAAGAGGAGAAAGGTCTGGAGGTTGAGAGTCGTGATAGTTTCACAACAATGTGAATATACTCAATGTCACAGAACCGAACATTAAAAAATGGCTAAAATGGTAAAACAAATTTAAAAAAAGAATATTGCCTTTCTCTGAATTGCACTGAGTGTTGTCAGAACTTAGAAGCTAAAAGACATAAATAATAAGGAGTGAGGAAAACAAGAGTACTGAAAGGAATGAACATATGAATTATCTGTATTTTGGGAGACTACATATATGTTGTTTCTAATTTCATTACTAGATTATGAAAGAATAATAAATACTGAATGAACACATAATAAACAGAATAGTTTCCCCTATTTTTCTGAATATTATGTATTCAGATTGGGGGAAAAAAGTCTATTAAAGGAAAGTTCAAAAAGCTACGAATGGATACAGTCAATAAAGAACAAATGAGAGTTCAGTCTACAGCATTGATTCTTTCACTGCACAGCATAAGAGACTTAAATCACTTCACCTATAAAAATCCACATTTGATGGCCAGTGAGCTGTGGTCTTTCCTATGTATCACAATTAATGCAACACCTGGACCAAATTTCTTTGTGATGATGACTAGAATTGTACTGTAAAGTGTTAAATAGCTTTCAGAATCTCTCATTCCTTACTCAAAATGTGATTTCCACTGACTGAGTTGTGCACTGTATTTCAGAAGCTTTCCAGATTTTGATTTAATATCAACTGATTTAATTTTAAATGTTACTCATAGAAAGACCCATCTATGCATATGCATTTATAACTGGATATTTCTTCTGACTTTCTGCTTTTATCTAGAGTACCACTTTTATCTAGAGTACTGAATATATTGATTATAAAAATACAAAAACTTAGATTTGGCTTATGAAATTATAATAGAAGAGATTGTCAGGTATTCTCATTTTTACCCTAGAGCAATATTAAATTTAATAAAAAAAAGAAAGAGAGAGAAAAACATAGGAAGAAAACATAAGGCTTTGAAATGATGCAATTTATTTTGCACTTGCTAATTAAACACATATGATAACTAAAATGCAAGCAGTGCTTAAGATGTGCTGGGGTACTTTTATAAGCATTTCACATAACCATGTTAACCCTCATAATAATCCTATGAGGTGGGTGTTTTTATTATTCCCATTTTGTAGATGAAAAGATGAAAATAACTTGCTCATACCAATTAAATAACAAAATTTGAATACAGAAGTCTAGCTCTGAAGTTAGTGTGGGTCACTGTAAATTAGGATATATTTAAGCCTTGGCCATAGGCTCCCTACTAACATTTCATTGCTTTAAGGGCACATCAAAGCAAAGAAACTCCTTTGTTGGGCCCATGGAAGTGCACATAATCAGGCTAGCATCAGGGACTCCAGTTTTCTCAGACATTAGAGTATTTGCAAAATCAGTGGTACCTTAGAAGAAACACTGCTGGGTCTCTCCTTGGCTGACTGGAGTGAGTGTCATTTGAGTGGGAATAGAGAGGACTGTTTCATTATGGCAACATGCATTTCTAACACAGGAAATTATTCCAAAGAGGTGCTACAGTTTCACTCGCCAAATATGTTTCATGAAATTGTAGTTCCAAAGTTTCATTTAATGTATTTGAATCCTTTTCTTTTAAAAATTTTTAAAAGATTTTATTTATATATTTGACAGAGAGAGACATAATAAAAGAGGGAACACAAGCAGGGGGAGTGGAAGAGGCAGAAGCAGGCTTTCCACCAAGCAGGGAGCCTGATGTGGGGCTCGATCCCAGGACCCTGGGATCATGACCTGAACCAAAGGCAGAGGCTTAGGGACGGAGCCACACAAGCACCCTCTAATGTATTTGAATCCTTTAAATGTATTAAGTGATTTTGTTGTTATTTAAGAAGAGGATTTAGATAAAATAGTGATCTGAATCTAATTTTATAAACAAAAATGTACAAGAAATCATATATTTACCTACTTTAAAAACCGAGTTAAACTCAATTACTGAGTTACTCATCTGCTAGTTTTGTAGGAAATTCAACATTAGCAATTACCAGGATTTCTCTACTGCTCACCTATCACTGCAGGTTGCCCAAGAATACCAGAGGTTTAGAAGGTTCCGGCAAGAGATGTGGGGATTATTGCTCATGCTCAGTCTAACGTGGCAACACCAACATCCTTGTTGTCCTAGGTCATGTGTTCTCCTATCATAGGCTACAACTCCATGGTCTTTGTGCCAAGCCTGGGCTACATGACTTATTATGATGATGATGATGATGATGATGATGATGATGATGATGATGTTAAAAGCCCTGGGACCTAGTTTCTCCCTATACAGCTTTTACCTCTGGGTTTTTATGTGTCAAAGGTGATGTCATGGAGTGAGAATGCATCCCCATTATTCCCAGGACCTGCTGATTTCAGGACACTTTCCCATTCTGGGAAACTTTCCCATTTATGTCTCTGTTCAAAACTCTCTTTTCCTCTGTAGGATACTATCTTCCTTTCATTAATAAACTAGGCTTTCATAAAGAGACAAAGAAAAGAGAAATTAATCACATGAAGAATCTTCTGCTTTGGGCCAAGAAACAAGAAATCAGAATGGATCTGGTTATTTGCCTTGAAAGAGAAGAAGACATTGTAGAAGAATAAAAACAATATAAGACCTCAATAAATTATTCTGTCACAAAAATTAAACACATTTCTTTCCTGTAGTATTTCTCAGCATATTTAATTTCTGCCTATGTATCATTCATCTACATCTCAGATATATTAAGTAGTGTTTTCCGAAAACCATTGTCCATGATTTTCTTTTTGTTTCTTTTCTGAAGAACATCTTTTAAGAACTAGTTTGGGAAATATTTCTCATGTAAAATGTTCTTACTGTCTGGACTTCTAGGATTCTAAACATTTGAGGTTTCCTAAACTTCACAGTTTCCCACTGCCTTGGCTCCCAGAGATCGTAAGAGAAGCTAGCTTAACATGTGGATGCCTCAGAAGGCTTATTTCTATATTTTTTCATACGGAAAAAGGAGATGGAAATATTATAAAGAAAGTCAATGTACACTCTCTTCAAAATTCTTTCTGGGGTAATAAATGATGTATTTTGTTCTAAAGTATGACTTTTCTGAAGAGGGCTGTGTGCCTTTTCAGGAAGAACCAAGCAACAGGTGGGAGGAAATGTGCTATTTGAGGATTCTACCATGCTTCATCTAGGGATGATACAAATTGAGTTCAGGCAAGCTTCCTTCTTCTGAATCACTGGATTTGTTAAGAGTTAAACAAAAGGGAAAATGGAAACATTTCTTTTTCCTATGCTTCAAGGAAAATAAAACTTAAAAAAAAAGGAGCACAGAAGAAACTTGCTGGTATGCAGCAAAAGGAAGTCATCTGTTGTGCATTCTTTGGATTAAGACTTAGTGATGTATTGAAAATGTTGGGTAATTCATTGTCTTAAATGCTAAGTCTCCTGTGTTTTGCAACTTGACTTCAGAAGTGTGGCTTTTGTTTTCTTTAGTGGGGATACTATTAAAAAAAAAAAAAAGAATAATTACAGGAAGTGTTTACAGTATGGCATTGGTCAGTTAGTAAGTTTTGGTCAGTTAAAAAATAAAAAAAGAAAAGAAAAAAGATCACTTGTCCTAATGATGCATTGATCAGACAACGAATAACCACAGGGTATGAAAGGCCGTCTGCTAGAATAATGGAGCACAATGTTGGTCAGATCAGGGTCTTACCTTCACAAATCTCATGATCTCATTTAAAGCAGGCAGACTATAAATGTAGACTAGACAATTCTAGAGTACAAAGTGGTATGGAAATAAAAAGCATAGGATAGGTTAAAAAAAAGGGGATGTGTTACTTTTCAGAAAAAAGTAAAGCAAGATTTGGTGAGAAAAGGGGAAGTTAAGGAAAGGGAGACCATTCCATATTAATATTGGAGGAGAAAGCCACACCTTATGAGTAGGTCACAACCTATCCAGAGCACAGTCATTTCTATTTCTATTCAGTTTGTTCTGCCACAAGATTAAATAAAAGTAAAAGCAACTGGTCTTATACATTTTGTATTTTTATATTGTTCCAGGACATTTTGGCCCCCTACCTCTAGTTTCTCCTCAGCAACAAGTTTTAAGTTTTTCTTTTATTTCAAATGTGAAACACAGAAAAAATAAAAATCATGTACTATGAAAGTGGTTTTCACAGAGGAAATTAAATATTTTCCATTGCTTAATATCTTACCACTGAATTTTCCCCTCCTTTCATCTAAATCCATAATGATACACAGCATTCAAACATAGTACAGGGTGGAAGTGATATGTGAATAAGTCGAACAGAAGATGTACTTAATGGCAATCCTATCAATTGATTTAACCTTGGTACCCTAGGTTCTTAGACATTTCTCAGATAGCACCCACAGCTCAATGTCCCACCCCCCTGAATTCCCCAGACATAATTCTCCTGGTTGGGACTATCAACCAAATCAGCTCTCCAGTGTGAGAGGACTCAAACTTCCCAATGCTTCATCAAATAGCTTTTCAAAAGCCCCTAGCATTTCAAGTTTCTTCTTTATTATCAGGTCTAAGATGCTTCCCTGCTTTCCTTCCTTCCTGGTAGCTGCTACTACCAATTTTGGCTTTGGGGATTTTAATCACCCAAATCAGACTGTGAAATGCAACACTATCTTCCCAATCATCCCCATCCCATAGAGGCTGGCCCTAAAACAAGCACACAGACTCTTTCCTGTATGTTTGTTTCTGCCATCATTTACCACAGTATTCAACCATGCTTTTTATTCATTCTGTTTATTTTGTGTTTTCTTCATAAAAACATAAGTTAGATAAGACCAGGAACTTCATCTGCTTTGCTTACTTCTGAAACTCCAGAGTCTAACACATAATAAAGTATCAAGATAATAATTTTTTCAATAAATTAATGAAGGAAAAATATTTATATCACCTTCCTGATCCTAGTGCTTAGTGTACTATGCACCTTCCCTAAATGTTTAAGTAAAATTTCAAGTGTACTGATGGCAATCGCTACATAAAATAATTAAAAGTAAAAACAAAGCTTAAAAATGCTCCAAAGTTTGACAAAGTTGTAACAAGTGTGTGTCATTTTCTTTTCCCTTTTTCCCCATAAATATATAAATCAAATTTCTCTAATCTCTTTTATGAAATTGGGACTCACTTGTCCTTTTAACTTCACTTTGAGAACTTCTTCCCTTTATTTTCTTTTTCAGAATTTAATTAAGAAGGTACTGGGTGGGTCTTTAAACTTAAGTGTGAAATTAGCATTACTTTGTGTCTCAACTTTGTTTCCCAACTCAATGGCACACAGATTTGCTCCTTCCCCTATTCTCCCAGAAAAGCAGTGTGAAGTCTCTCTCTAGGGCTTGCATCTTCCTTCCTCAGGTGACTACCATTAGGGGCATCTTGGTGTCACAACCTTGTAGTAAATATTCCAAGAGTCCCATGGGTATTCAGAAAATCATCTAGAGGATCTGAGATACTTGCTCCTAGCAATATATTGGAGAGAAATAATGGCTCTATCAGTCTCATCTCATCAATATTGAGGCACTGGATTTATTTGTCATATAATAGCCCAAGGCATTATTGCTGTCAAAATAACAGGAAAGAAATGTAGCACTGAATTGGATTAACTGGGAAACTTTCCTCATTACCACTAGTAAATTCCTCTTCTTAAACAGGCTTTGATTTATGTCACATCTTGGTACCTAAGGTGCTAGTGAACAAAAATGCTCAGATCATTAATTCCATATTGAAACAATATAACTTGGACTGATAATCTTGACCACAGGAACTGAGACTCATCCAACCAGGGATCTCAACATATTTTCTTGAATTTCCTCAGATAAATTAACCTCATAGCATTACAGCAAAACTGACACACCTGCAACAATTTCCCGATCTTTGAGAAAATATAGGGAAGAAAATTCCTAGCACCAGCTTATATTAGTGAGTGTAATAATCCTAAAACAATATTAATTAGGTTTTTCACATAGCAGGTTAGCTATCTTCTAAATTAAAGAATTTCTACTCCAATAATATAATATTTTAAGATTTATAAATATCTTAAGTATACAGATGATCCTTGAACATTAGGGGCACCAACCTCCCACACAGTCATAAATCCACATATAAGTTTTGACTTCCCCAAAATCTTAATTATTGTCTACTGTTGACCAAGAACCTTACTGAAAACACAGTTGATCAATACATATTTTGTGTGTTCTTTGTATTATATACTGTATTCTCACAATAAAGTAAGCTCCAGAAAATAAAGTGTTATAAAGAAAATCCTATGGAGGAGGGGAAAATATATTTATAGTAGTGTAATGTATATTAAAAAAAGAATCCATGTATAAGTAGACCCACACAGTTCAAGCCCATGTGTTCAAGGGTCAACTATACTTTCTCTTTCCTAACCCTGTGTCTTTCTGTAAACTTTCCTATTGCTTTGTGCTTTTCTCAGGTGCTCATGAAGATACTCATCTTTTTTTTTTTATTGTTACTAAAATTTTTTTTCCCAGTGTTCCAAGATTCATTCCCCATTCCCCACACCCAGTGCTCCACGTTTTAGATGTCCCCAGTACCCACCACCAGGCTCTCCCATCCCTCCACCCTCCTCCCTCCAAGTCCCTCAGTTTGTTTCTGTGTCCAAAGTCTCTGTTGTTTCGTTTCCCTCCCTAGATTACCCTAGTTATCTTCAGAGGGCCATCAGTAAATTCTTAGGTTGACCATCTCATTTGTACGTGGGCATTATCTGCTTTCAATCTGTGACAACTTTGTTAATTCTATAAGACATAAAAGAGTTTTCATTTTTGTTTTTACTGACAATTGTTTTCTTTTTTTTTTCAAAGATTTTATTTATTTATTTGACAGAAACACAGCTAGAGAGGGAACACAAGCAGGGGGAGTGAGAGAGGGAGAAGCAGGCCTCCCTTGAGCAGGGAGCCCAACATGGGGCTCGATCCCCGGTTTCTGGGATCATGACCTGAGCTGAAGGCAGGTGCTTAACCAACTGAGCCACCCAGGCACCCCTGTAGTTTTCTTTTCTTACCTTCATTCCTGAAAACTCTCTGTTGCATTTACCAGATGGGATATCATTTCCAATTTCTCTTGGTGGTCACCCCACCCAAAAAATCCACTGATTCCTTTTATTCTGGAACATCCTGTAAGAATCCATAACTATGATGGCTTCTATTTTAAGTTTTGATTTATTTGTTTTTGGTGTTTTAGTGATGCAGATTCTCTTCTTTTTTTTTCTTTTTAAGATTTTATTTATTTATTTGACAGAGAGAAACAAGCTAGAAAAGGAACACAAGCAGGGGGATTAGAGAAGGAGAAGCAGGCTTCCCACCGAACAGGGAGCCTGATGTGGGGCTCAATCCTGGGACTCCCGGATCATGACCTGAGCCAAAGGCAGCCGCTTAATGACTAAGCCACCCAACGATTGAGCCACCCAGGTGCCCTGCAGATTTCCTTCCTGATACAGCTTGTTCTTGATGATTCTTAATAAGATATTCTGTGCCAGGAATGAATTCATTTTCTGTTGGGCACGTACACTACTTTTAAATCTTTTTGATTTAATAAGCTCATTTGCCACACCTTTTGGGGAATGATAGAAAATTAGTTAAATTTGTGAAAATTGGGGAATTTCTATTTGTTACTATTTTTTAGTATTTACTAAATAACAAAGAATCTTTGGGTTATAATTACAGGGATGTGCAGTATATTGTCATGGGAATAAATTATTTGCTGGTTTCAGATTTTATATTTCAATTTGAACTATAGAAAATGTAATCTGAAAATTGAAATTAGATGGTCAAAAATTAGTGATAACAAACATTTAGTTAAGTTTATTAGAAGTGAAAAGTTACATAGTATTTTCTCTATTGATATTTTAGCAAGATTTTTAAATTGCTAAATGATACATAAATATAGTTTACATTTGAATAACTCTGGATTTAAGAAAATATTTAATTAAAAGATGTTTATTATCTCTCAAAAACATTTGCAAGGAGCCTGGCTGGTTCAGTCATTAGACCCCTGGCTCAGGTCATGATCCCGAAGTCCCAAGATCGAGCCCCACATGGGGTTCCCTACTTGGCGGGAAGCCTGCTTCTCCCTCTCTCACTCCCCTTGCTTGTGTTCCCTCTCTAGCTGTGTTTCTCCCTGTCAAATAAATAAATAAAATCTTTTAAAAAAATCATTTGAATAAGTAATTTAATATTAATTAAGTTAAACACATGTTATTTGCAGACAGTGGAAATGATTATCACTGCTATGCTATTAAAGTTTATGTTGAAAATTAGGTACGTTAAAAATAAGCCAAGATTAAGGTATCAAAATGCTGTCACATCCCACTAGTTTTTTTAGTTGTATTCTGACTGCATTGTTTACTTTTCAGGACAACAGAATATTTCAATTCTACCTGCAAATGTCCTTTATATCAGTACAGATACACTATGTCCTTAGAACTGGATTTTCTATTCCTTGCTCAGATGAAATCCCATACTATGAAAAATAATTTGACTTGCTCAAATTGAGGAAAAGTTGCAACAGACACATCTATGAGCATGGATATTCTTATAAACAAATTAAAACTCTTAGTTTTCCATACCATAGTTATAATCACTGTACTTTCTTGTCTGACTGTTATATAATACATTGAAATGTTAAAAAGATAAGACCTCATATAAAACACCATACTTGTGATATAAAATACTTCCTTGAGGAAAATAATAGAAGAGGAAAAAATTATGCCTTCCTTGCTTGAAAGCTCATGACAATTGTCATGTTAGTCTGATAAATTTCATGGTTAAACTTCTTCCATTAGGTTAGGGGTCTTTCTTTCATTTAATCTACTAAAACTATAGGTTTCAAACATTTTTACTCAGGCACCATCTAACAGTTGTTTTTTTGTTTTTTTGTTTGTTTGTTTTTTAAGATTTTATTCATTTATTTGACAGAGAGAAACACAACGAGAGAGGGAACACAAGCAGAGGGGAGTGAGAGAGGGAGAAGCAGGCTTCTCGCCAAGCAGGGAGCCCTATGTGGGGCTCGATCCCAGGTCTCCAGGATCATGACCTGAGCCAAAGGCAGTTGCTTAACCAGCTGAGCCACCCAGGTGCCCCTATCCAGGATCATGACCTGAGCCGAAGGCAGTCGCTTAACCAACTGAGCCACCCAGTCGCCCCCATCTAACAGTTTTTAAAAATGATATACTCTCACAGGTTAAAATGTAATTTAAAATTTTTCATTTAAACTGTTACCAGGATAAATTTTTTTAGCAATTATGTGTATCTATGCTTCAAATATATTTTCACCAAAGTCCTGGAAGTACAAATTTAGCACATTGAATTTACTGAAAATTTCTAGCAATTTTCAGTCTTTGTTATACAAAGCAGCCAAATGGGACTATTCTGTCTGAAAATGTGTGCCTTTATTTTAAAATTTTAATTCTTGTGTTAGTACACATTACTGAGAAAACAATTTTTTTCTCTTGAATGTTAATTCTAAGATAGACTGTTTTTGTATATAGATAGAATGTTGCCCTAAGTTTGTGGCATGTATGGAATTTTGGTACTCTTTCCAAATTTTTAGAAGTTCTCTTTGCTTTGTCTCACAGAACTCACCTCAGTGGGAATGTATTCTTAAAACATCCCTTGTTTGGTTCCCTGGAGCTAGTTAGAACAAACATTCTGCCTATGTTGTAGAAAATAGGAGAGAATGAAGATAAGAGCAGAGCTACCAAAACAAATGGTTTCTGCACCACTGATGCAGGTAAAAGGTGTGATTTCCTGGACTTGAATAGGGCAGTAAAGATGGAGAAAGATGGACATACTTGAGAGAGATACACAAAGCATGATCAACAGAATATATTGATTGCTTAGATGAGTCAAATTTATCTGGTAGGGTTCTGGATTTGGAAGCTGAATGGTTTGTGGTGCCATTTACCAAATCAAAAAGCAAGTGATGCAACAGGCCGAGCCAGCAGGAAGGAAAGATGGTGAATTCAGTTTGGGAAATGGCCTTGTGGTCCTCCAAGGGGCGATCTTAAGTAGTTGAGCCATATAGGTCTGAGCCTCAGAAAAATATCAGAGGACAGAGGTGACTATTTCCTTTCTTTCAATTAGACAGTTTCAAAAATCTCCTACTCTTTCCTTGATTCATTTTATTTTATTTTATTATTTTATTTTATTATTATTTTTTAAGATTTTATTTATTTATTTGACAGAGAGAAACACAGCGAGAGAGGGAACATAAGCAGGGGGAGTGAGAGAGGGAAAAGCAGACTTCCCACCAAGCAAGGAGCCTAATGCTGGGCTGGATCCTGGAACTCTAGGATCATGACCTGAGCCAAAGGCAGACACTTAACAACTGAGCCACCCAAGTACTCCACCTTAATTCATTTTAAAGATAGTGACATTGGTACTAAATACTTTCTATGATCTCTCCTCTACCTACTAGCCCATATACTGAACATCACTGTCTAGTAAACATCAAAGTGTATTAATTCATTCAGTCTTTCATTCATTCTTAGTAAACTTCATTGGTAAAAATATATAGACAAAATTACACAATCATGCAGATATCATTCAATGAATTTCTACAACCTGAATACATCTATGTAACCACTGTCCAGAGCAAGAAAGAGAACACCATTAATACTGCAAAAGTCCTGTCATGTTCTTTCCTAAACATTTCCTTCTCTTCAGCAAAGGTAACCACTATCCTGTCTGCTAACTTTGTACATTTGCCTGGTTTTTGTTGTTGTTGTTATTGTTTTAAACTTGATATTGTGGGGACTCACTTGGAACCTCAGAGTTGGTATGGATAGTATTTTAAGCTAAGACATTTCAGATATAACAGAGGCAGGAAGAAGCCATATGTCTTTCCTCAAGAAACCTACTTGTTCTTTACATGGAAGATTTGCCTCCCTTCTCCCTTTTTCCTACTAAGTTAGGTATATAAACTCTATTTATCCAACTAGCTACTTATTTTATCAGATCCTGTATGCATGTGAATAATCCTTCCTTCTGTTGATTTGTCTTTCATCAGTTTAATTCCCAGGCCCCCAGGAACTGAATCTAGAGAGTAGAGAAAAATTTTTCCTCCCCAATAACATAAATGGAATTATATATTATTCTTTTTTTGTGTATGGAATTTAGAGAAGCAGGCAGAGAAAGAGGGGGAAGCAGGCTCCCCGCTGAGCAGAGAGCCCGATGTGGGACTGGTTCCCAGGATCCTGAGATCGTATACCTGAGCCAAAGGCAGAGGCTTAACCCTCTGAGCCACGCAGGCACCCTATTTTACACAATTAATGATTGAAATAATTTTCCATAGACCAAATTATAGCTCATGCCTTTATACATTTGATTTTTCTTCGTATTTTCATACTTGCAGGGCTTGATGCTATAGGATGCATTCACATCATTGTGGTAAAACCTCTGGGACAGCATCTTCATGTCATGTACAGGTGGTAAGATATTTCTGGAACCATTCCTACCTTGAAATGGATAGCAATAATTCAAATATATATTAAGTTAATATTTTTGGCTGTATAAACTTTGATCACCTTTTCCTATGACACTAATTTATAATATCAATTTCTATCAAAACTATATCATAAATAAAAAATATATTGAACAAAGTCCAAAGTAAATGTAACCCCAAATTAAGTTCCACTTACCCAGATACCACATACGTCTGCAGCTACTCCAATAGTACTTGACAAAGGCAAGTCAAGTGTGACAGTAAATGTCCTACTTACTGACTGTTGGCAAATTTTAAATTCAGGAATGCTGTTATGGAAATTAAGCATGGCCAGTATAAACAAGACCTGAAAATAATTGTGGTAAGACTATCAAAAATTGGTTCACAACCAACCTAAGAAATATTGAACATCTGACATTGGTAAAGATGCTATTGCAAATCCTATAATATGTTCAATAATGAAAATAAAGTTTTTGGTTTTTTGCAGTAATAATTTGTATAATTTTAATGTAAATGTTTGTGTAGGACAGTATCTTAAAACAAAACAATGTTCTTTCTAAACAGAAGCTTATGGAGAAGACATAGAACTGAAGTTGGTTGTGGTGCTCATTATTGGTTTATTGCACCTACAAATTGCAGTATTTTCTCAGTGGAAATAGAAGCCACAGTTGTCATACTATCTAAACATATTGTATGTATTTTAAAAGTGATATAATGTTATTTTAGCACTGACTTTTACTCTCAAAAGTGCCCTGGGGTTTTGATAATATAAATTATATGAAAACATTAGTAAAGAAAATAAACAATAAGCAAGCCAAACAAAATACTGAAAAGTGAAATTTGTGGTCTTCGTGACGCTCCCCTAAAAATTTA
The DNA here is from genome assembly GCA_004023965.1 of Spilogale gracilis. Classification (NCBI taxonomy): domain Eukaryota; kingdom Metazoa; phylum Chordata; class Mammalia; order Carnivora; family Mephitidae; genus Spilogale; species Spilogale gracilis. The sequence goes on from PITA01008368.1 coordinate 30,897, forward strand.
TGTACTGTTATCTTATGGTATTTACTTCTAGTCACTCTCACTTTGCCTCAGGTTTCAGTGGGTGACTTTGGGGTGAAAGATGCCATTTTCTATAATCTCTAATGCATCCAACTACCCTACACAGTAAAACAACAATTTTTAATGGAGGACATTAAATCAGCATTCCCTATGGCACTAAGTGTGAACCTTTGCTCCTGACTAGTCCTTATGAATGCATCAGCCTCTCAGAATGAATGATTGCTCTACTTTATAGTACATATATATTTCACAACTTACTCAGAGAATTTCTGACCTATCTGTTATTTTCTAAATTATAAAATCAGTAATGCAGTTATGAAGATAAACTTGTAATATATCAAAGAAACCAAAGAAAATGAGGGAAGGCCTATTAAAATTTGAGCCATAGCCAAGTGAAGAAATATAACAAACTCAATTTTCATCATTTCCTAGTTGTTTATGCATATATGGAGTGTCTGTTGGGTGGAAGCTGTAAGTAAAAGAATATTGGGTAGAATACAGGCAAAATTTACCTTCCAGATAGAACAGATCTAGACAAGTAATTCTTAGAACAGTTGTAAGCCTAGAGTAATTAGAAAATTTGTTGAACAATTATTTTCTGAGTTGAATTTCATATCCAAAGTTACTTAATAGTTTTTCACCTGAAGTATGGAACACAGAAAGATAATAAATAACAAAGATAAGGAACGCAGGTGATAAAGAAAAATTGTGTATAACTGAGACTCAGCTAAAATATCTGACGTACTGTTAAAAATCTCTATTGAAATTCAAGTTGATATCTGTGACTCTGACCCTTTCTACAAATCAGTTTTATGCTGAGAGCCCCTGGCCTCATATGCAAACCCTTAGCATAGCTTATACCTGCTGGGCTTTTTATTGACCACAGCAAAGAATAGTACCACCATCTCTGAATAATAACAGTATCAGTTTGATACCATTAGTGAGGGGAGACAAAAAACAAACACCAATTCTCTGTTTAAAATATAGGAGCAACTTTAAGAGTGAGAATGTAATGCAAATAAATCCCAAATCCCCCAGTTTACCTCATGCATGGGTGCTTAGTCCTGGTATAGTTGGAAATTTCTGTTAGTAGGTAATTTAGCAGAATATTTATGAATGCTGTATTGTATTATGGAAGATTACAGCTTTTCTTCTTCAAAGGTTCAACAGTGAATTGTGGCTCTGACAGAAAATTCCAATGTGTTAAGTTTTAATTTTTTTATCAGTTATTTTAAGGAACCCATACGTGTGTGTGCATGCGCACGTACGCGCGTGTGTGTGTGTGTGTGTGTAAAGTGAATCATAGAGACTGATGAGAATAGCTTTTAAATAGCTTTTAAAAAGTGAAGATTATAGGAATTTTGAAAGAATCATATAATAAAGCTAATTTTTGAGTGAATAGTTGGCCAACAATTCATGCAATTTTCTTTCTCTGATATTGTGGTGTCACATAGATATACTCATTCAGTGCACCACCAGGTAACTAGAGGAAAGGGTGTAAGTTTTCAAAATGCATCCAGCAGACAGAGTTTCAAATAGAAAATGACAGTCAAATTGAAATCAGGGTTCTGTGCAATTGAAATCTGTGCTCCACTTCAACTACTGTAGGATCTTACGCTAGCAATTGGTGTTCAGAATTCATCTAGTTTAGTCAATTAAAATCTAATCTCCAGGTGAGCTGTTGTAGGTATTACTAATTTGCACATTGATGACATATTTATATTATTCTCTCCTAAAAAAACACAGTAAAATATAAAGAAAACTCATCATTAAAACGCAAAGCTAGATCTCCAACTCCCTGCATTGGCTGTAATAAGTAAACATTGAAAATCCTAGGCAAAATAAGATTAATGGAGCATGTCATGGAAAACGTGAAATGGTAGCTACTGTCCTAAATATACTTCCTTCCTTAGCCAAATTTGCTGACATCCTCTTGACTTCTTTTCTGATAATCTTTTAACCAACTTGTATTTTGCTCTGTTTCCATCACTCGACCGAAACAACTCTTGTCCCAAGCTGCCACTGATAGTGCATGCTGTAAAATCAAAAGAAAACATTTTTATCCTTATGCTTTTGACCACTTTCTCCATCTTTACATATAGTCTTATTTTGACTTCTGTGATGAAGACTATTTTAGTTTATTCCTGCCTCTGCCTGTGCTAAATGTTTGAATTACTTAAAGCTCAGACAGGGGTTTTATTCTGTAACTCCTCTGTCCCTATAATATTCCCAAATACTCTAACAGGATTAAATGTAAGTCATATGCTTTATTTCCCAAATTTACATTTTAAAACCAAAGTTACATCAGCAGTAAACTCATATATCAAATACCTTCCCATAGTCTATCAAAGTTTCAACTAGGAATCCCAAATATAATGTGTCCTTAGAAGAACTCTTGACTCTGGGGGTGCCTCAGTGGCATAGTCAGTTAAGTTCAGTTTAAGCAATTGGTTTCAGTTCAGGTTGTGATCTCAGGGTCATGAAATCAAGCCCTACATCAGGCTCCATTCTCAGCACAGAATCTGTTGAGATTTTCCCTCTACTTCTGCCCCCACCCATTGCTCATGCTTTCTCTCTCAAATAAATAAATAAATATTCTTTAAAAATAAAAGAACTGTCGACTCTGTTCTCAATTCTGTTTTTTTTCTCTCAAACTTTTGCCTTCCCTAGATTTCTCCAAGTCAGCAAATAGCACTATAATTAACAGCACTTCTTAATCCATAAACATGAAACTCATCCTGATTCCTCTATCTTACTCGCCATACCTAATCAAATGGTGCAGATTATAGCTCCCAAACATACTTTAAATCCATCTACTTATCTCCAATTTAACTACCATAATGGTAAGTCAAATCATCATTAGTCATTTCTATTTTCATGTTCCTTAAACAAATTGTGCACACGGCAGCTAGTGCAATTTTTTTTTTAACTTGAATTAGACCTTGCTTAAAACCTTCTAACTGTACCTCATGGAAGTGGAATGAAACATATCTTGGCATGCTCTATATCATCTTTCTGATTTGATGCTATCAATATGTCCTTCATACCTCACTACATTTCACTCTCTGTTTTCCTCAGTTTCTCAAATACACCAAGTTCTCACTTAGTTCAGAGTCTGTGCACCTTTTAGTTCTTGTTTGTTTTACCTGCCATGTTTTTTATCTTCTCTTAACATGTTTACCAATTAATTTTTGTTAGTTTGTTAAAATTGTATGGAAAACAGGCATTTTTCAGACAGTTACTGTCACATTAAAATAACCTCAAAATTATAAACCTATTTTAAGTGATGTTGGGTAGATATCTCAAAATCCAAAGACAAATTTCTCTAGACTCTGGACTGAGAATTATTATGAACATCATAACCTTGAAAGATAGAGATGAACATAATAAACAAAAAGGCATTAGTGATTTGGTGTTCCTACTCAGTATAAAGGCAAACATACAAAGAAAAACCACAAAAGTCATAGTTAACTTTTTGAAAAGGTTGCTGCCTAGAAGATTATAGAAAACTGCTTATTATTGATCTATTTCTTAGAAGAGAAAGAAGAAAAAGAAACCAGCAAAACAGGCTTTCATAAAGTTATATTCATTTGTTCTCTTCCTTACTTTCCTTATGTACATCTCTTAAATTGAGGACAAAATATAGTAGTTAGAAACCCACCCACCCAATTTATAGATGAAGAAACTGAAACAAAGTCATGTTAAATAACTTGTTCAAGGTTATAGAGCTTATAATGATAGGGCCAAGATTTTTGAGTCCCGGAAGTCTCACTCCAGGTGTCATTAACTCCTTCACTCACTGCACTTACAATCTTGAGATAAACATGACTAAATGAAGAGTTACAAAGCAGCATAAATACTTCAACAAGATACAGACAACACACTAACAGGGCACAGAGGAAAACCATTCAATGTGGATCTACGGGCCCAAGGGCTATGTATTTGGTATACATAAATTACATATAAATTGTGGGGGGAGGTGGCTGGGTGGCTCAGTCAGTTAAGTGTCTGACTTGGCTCAGGTCTTGATCTCAGGGTCCTGGGATCGAACCCTGTGTCAAGCTCTGTGTTAAGTATAGAGTCTGCTTGTTTTTCTCCCTCTGACCCTCCCACTTCTTGTATTCATGCTCTCTTTCAAAAACATAAATAAAATCTTAAAAATAAATGAATAAATTTTGTGTGTATGTGTGTGTTTGTGTGTGTATGTATATATATAAAATACTGATATATGAATTACACACACACATACACTGTATTGGTCCTCAGAAGTAGTTTTGTCTCCAGCTTTTGCTATTAGCAATTCTGCATTTAAGCTATTTAAAAATGTTTTAACAATAAGAACAATTTCACTGACTTGTCACCAACAAACTTTTATCATCTATATTTCCCAAAAGAGTTCTTGGGAAAAAAATGTTAGATTTGGATTATTTTATAATGCAAAACATCTTTTTAAATTATAAATCTGGCTTAAAAGAAAAAAGAAAAAATTTCTTCTACAGAAAATAATTTCTTCTAAATGGAGATCATCATTTGCTTACAAAGTCATGTAAAAATATGTTGCATACACTCAAATATTTGTCTTCTGAATTAACAATCTTACAGTATTTACCCCAAAACAATATCCCAAAGGTATGCAAACCATATAATCTTTTAGTACCTTCCAAAAGTGGCACTCTGGATATGTAACAATTACACTTGATTTTTCAAGTTCCTATAATGCTTCCAAGAGTTTGGCATACATGTCATCTGTGAGAACATCCAAAATTTCACACTCAACTTCTCTCAGCATTCTTTGAACCCAAGGACTAAATTACTACCAAGAGATTATTTTCATTATCCATTCACTGCTTGTGTATTTAAACACTGGCAATATAAAAGTAATTCTACCATCGGGGAATTGGGGAAAAGAGATTCTTTGATTTTGTTAATCCTTTTTAGGTTAAAAATTAGTACAGGCTAAGTCTGAACCTTGATGTCTTCCCAATGCACCAGGGAAGAAAAGCCTGATGTGTACAGAGGAAAGCTGATGTCAAGGATGAGCCATAGATAGATGATAAAAATAATGCTCTGAACAGGGCTGCTGCATTGCACAACTCCAAAAGGCACAGTCACATTGTTTCCTATGAAAACAAGGCTCCTTGGAGTTGTGCAGTTCACAGCATGGTTAACCACACCTGGCAGCTCTGACTAAAACACTTTATGCTCTAAATAACAATTTCAATGAGTTTATTTTAGAAATGTAAAAATATCAAACAAACAAAGGCTATTTCTCTTAGCTTCCGAAGCACACTTTCCAGGATAATAAGAAAAAAACATATCATTATAAAATTCAACACTTACATTACAGACCGTTAATGACTACTTTAAGAGACTGTTTTTAAGAAACCATGCTGCTGGGGAACATGGAGCCAAACTTCTGTGAATGATTTCATCTTGCTCTCCAATAAAGCTTTTAATTATGGATACTTTTTAAAGTGCATTACATTAATTAGCCATTTGCTCAGCAGGCTGCTTCCCAGGGCTCCTTCCAGCTCCTCTGACTCTGTGGCAGGACCTGGCAGTCACTACAGCAAGAATAAGAGTTCAGATGTTTGAAAACAGAATTCAATGATCTTTTGCCAACATGAAGAAGATAGATATGAGCATACGGAAAAGAATGTATTGCTCTGCAAAACACAGCTTCATTTCTCAAACACAGAGGGAGGGCAGAGAAGAATAAATTGCATTGGGCAGCTTCTCAGGCTTAAAATAGAGGTTTACAAGGCAGTTCCATTTTTTTTTTTTTTTTTTTTTACCATACATCATTACTTTAATATTATTTGGATAGGAAACTGATTTAACTCAATTACCCTTAACTGAATTCAGGACATTTTAGTCACGCAAACAGGAAAGGAAGAGTGGAGTAGCTTGAGAGTTATTAGGAATGAGGCAGAGAAGAAATGTTCCACCCACCCAGCTGCCCACTAGTACCATTACTTTTCCCATCCATAATTACATTCTATCTACAATTTTATTCTCTTCCCAGATAGACATAATCAAACTTTAGAAGTCATCTTCCTAAAGCCATAGCATATGGAGTAAGCCTTACAATTTCAATTGCCCTGCTGAAAATGCTGGACTTTTCTCTCCAAAACCATTTCCTCTTGACTGATTTCAATCCCCAATTTAGGAGCCTAAAAGTCTTGGTTTGCTAATATATTGCTACCCTTCTTACACTGCAAAAGCATGATTTTGTTAAAGAAATCTGGCTTAAAAGAAAAAAATAAAAAACAAAATAACACAAAACATGGTAAAAGCTGGAATTTTAGAAGGCAGGGCTATTGCAAGGACCAAACTGACATCAATTGGCAGTACTTGGTAAAGCTAATTCTGCATCTGCCTTGTGCTATTCCTGGAAGCCATCCCCAATGATGTTAACTTCTCTCTGCTGTATCCTCCCTATGTTCCCTATACAAGGAAGGTAATATTTATAATAAGAGCTTGATATAGTCACCTTATCCAATGCATAAGATCTGCATAAGATCTACATTTCCTGGGCGCCTGGGTGGCTCAGTGGGTTGAAGCCTCTGCTTTTGGCTCAGGTCATGATCTCAGGGTCCTGGGATCAAGGCCCACATCAGGCTCTCTGCTCAGCAGGGAGCCTGCTTCCCCTTCTCTCTCTGCCTGCCTCTCTGCATACCTGTGATCTCTCTGTCAAATAAATAAATAAAATCTTTAAAAAAAAAAAGCTCCTTCAATTATAAAAAAAAAAAAAAAATCTACATTTCCTGGTTTTGTATTGTAGAGTCAGCCTAGGTAATTCAGTTATTTATAACATCAACTAATTGGGCGTTGAATGTGAGAAGCACTGGTTCAGATATGACCTATAGAGTTCTGTAGCAATGGATGGGTATAGCTCAGAAAGGGTGTCTTAGTAGAAATTTAAGATTGGACGCCTGGGTGGCTCTGACAGTTGGGCCTCTGCCTTCGGCTCAGGTCATGATCTCAGGGTCATGGGATCGAGTCCCACATCGGGCTCTCCACTCTGTAGGGAGCCTGCTTCCCCCTCTTTCTCTGCCTGCTTCTCTGCCTATTCGTGATCTCTCTCTCTCTGTGTCAAATAAATAAATAAAATACAAAAAAAAAAGAAAGAAATTTAGGATTCAAATAAATATATATTATATATATAATAGTTATATATAACTATTAAAAGAGGTGAAAGAAAAAAGAATCAAGTACATCCCCTCTTGTTAAATCATTTCAATTTGTGCCATATACTAAGAATGATGATGACTTTTCTGGAAAAAGCTTGCTTAGTTTGATATTGTCTTGACATTTCAAGGGTAGATTTCAGAAACTGACTTGTAAATAACCTTGCCGGGGAGAGAAAGAGGGAAGACAAATGGTCTATTCCACTGGTTCCATGGATGGCTCCTTCAAAGCCACTCTGGTGCTCTGATGGCCCCAGGAAGGGAAGAATTGAGCTGGACCCACTAGGTGCACTTCTGTGGTGTTAGCACTCGCAGCCTGTGGCTATAGACTAATACTTTCCATTCAGCAAACGCCCATTGTTTCACCTGAGCTTGTTTCAATTGGAGACAAATGAGAGTACCGTCCTTTTATCCACCTGATCTCTGCACTAGGCATGAGCATAGATAATAACAGGAAAATGCCAGAGATATGAAAAATGGCACACAGTTTACCAAAGGTCTATTACACATAATCATTTGCCCATATCCTCCAACAAATGTGTTAAGAAAGAATTATTAACTCCATTTTTAAATGAGGAAACTGAAACTCGAAGAGGTTAAGGGTTTCCTCAGGTTCATACAAAAAATAACTGGCAGAATGGAAGCTCAAATGCAAGCATTACATTTCTAAATTCAGTGTTCATTTAATTTATTGCATATTTCTCTGCTTACATGAAACTTAAAAGAATTCCTAGCAACTTCCCAGAGACCCAAAAGAAAAGAGAAAAAAGAAGAGAAAAAAGATATGTCAAAAAGCTGGTATATGATTTCCATGTTTCTATGGGGAACTCTCTTCTCATTTGACAGGAACACTGAAAAACTAGAGAAGAATATAAGCAAAGAACAGAATTAGACTAATTTGGTTTTAATGCACTAAAATATGTCTTATGAACAAAGTGGTGCTGAGCTGAGGCTGTATATATGGTGATGACACACAGTCACAAATACCATAACACAAAATCAAATCATTGGGATCATCAGAGTTGTGGGGCAGGGAGGGTAAAGCTGATGGACAAGCATGGTTTGATTTCTTTGCAGGTCTCTCTACTTTCTGAGTTTCTTAATGTTTTTGATTCCAGGTAATTTTTAAATGAGCTAACTACAGTTTTAATATGTCTATTAATTACTCTTTTGCCTGAAAATATCATTAGGAAGATGTTATTTTTTGTCTTTCTTTATAAAATGCTTCTTGTTTGCATAAAAATATATTTGTTTCAAATTATACATTTCATTCTACTCTCATTTTAAATTTCAAATCTTTACAAGTGGATTTTAATAAATTGAAGCTAGCAACCCCTATGTTCTCTCTCATGTCTTGTTTTATCTCTTCTCTGATTCCCTTTTGGATGTTGTGTTATAACCATCTTCTATTTACCCTAAAATTCCCTTCTAGGTCGCAAAAATATTTAATCTTAAAAATACAAAACTAACAAAAAAAATTAACTCAAATCTCTTTCTCTTTGCTGCTTTATCTCTCAAATTATTGTTATATCTTTCCCTGTCTTTTTATTAGCAAATATATTGAAAATGCAGTTTACATTTTTCTTCAATGTTTTGCCTTCCATTGCACTCTAAATGACATTGATGCCTGTGGAATCTGATGTTCCTGAATAACCTTTCAATCAGTGCTGATTTCTCTTCTTTCTATAAGCTCTCTCTGTATAATCTCACCAGCTATCCACTTGGACAAGGACTCCTCAGTCTATAACTTCAGTGCTCATCTCCCCTCTGCCCATTTCCTTCTCATACTTCCTGACCATTGATTTATCTTCAAAATATTTCTCAAGACTGCCCATCTGGACCTTCTTTTCTAAAATCCACCAACACGTCTTACTTGAATAGCAACAGTTACTTACTTAGTGTCTCCATTTCTCTCTTTCTTCCATTACAAAGATAGAACCAATTTTTCTAAAACATCAATGTCTGAAACTCTATTGAAATTCCTCAATAATATCTGAAAAAGGAAAGAATTTAAAATATAAAGATGTTTATGGGATATTATTAAAGAAAACAAAGTAAAAATACTGTATATAGTGTTAGAATAAGTAGGTAAGTATTAGGTATGCATTTGGCAGTGACACATGAATTTCTAAATAGTGCATTATTTAGAAGGATGCCAAAATATATCTTAATGTTATTTTTTACAAATTTTTAAGTGTAACTTTAATATTAAGTAATAAAAAAATGTGTATTCAATACTAGATTCACCTAACATATTTAGTCTAACTGTCTCGACACAACACAGAAAACTCTTTCAAAGCCAAACTCAACTTTTTCACAGAGAAACAAATAACAAAGAAAATTAATTGCATCTAAGTATACTAGGTTATTCAACCTTTTAAAAATATGCCTTGTTAATTTCTCTTCCTATACTTGGCACACAAAACCCATTTTTCAATGCCAATCTTTTATTTCTTTCCTATATTCTACCAAAATTTTCCAGGCAATGAGGTTTTATATCATCCATGTTTCTAATGCTCCTTTATGCCATTAAAAAAGAGAAGGAAATCTTGTCATTTGTGACAACATGGCTGGGCTTTGAGGGCAATGTGCTATTGAAATAAGTCAGATGGAGAAAGACAAATAGTGAACTCACTTATATAAGGAGTCTAAAAACAAAACAAACTCAAATATGCAGAAAACAGATTGGTGGTTTTCAGAGATGAGAGACTGTGTGGGGAAAGAGTGAGGGAAATAGGTGAAGGTAGACAAATGGTGCAAACTTCCAGTTATAAGATAAATATGTCCTAGAGATGTAATGTACAGCACGGTGACTATAGTTAACAAAATGGTACTTCATATTTGAAAGTTGCTAAGAGAGTAGATCTTAAAAGTTTTCATTATAATATGGAAGTTCCTCAAAATATTAAAAATAAAAATATCATATGATACAGTAAATCCACTACTGAGTACTTAACCAAAGAAAATGAAAACACTCATTCAAAAACACATGCATCTCTCTGTTTACTGTAGCCTAATCTACAATACCCAAGATGTGGAAGCAATGTAAGCATCCATTGATAGATGAGTGATGAGATACAGGAGATGTGATACATATGTACAGTGGAATATTACTTACTCAGACTTTAAAAAAAAGGAATGAGATCTTGTCATTTGTAACAACACGGCTGGACCTAGAGGGTATTATGCTAAGGGAAATAAGTCAACAGAAAAAGGCAGAAACTATATGAGTTCACCTATATGTGTAATCTAAAAAGAAACAAAACAAATTAACAGACCACAAAGCAGAAACATGCCCATAAGTACATAGAACAAACTGTTGGTTGCCAGAGGGGAGGAGGCTGAGGGATGGGCAAAATGGGTGAAGGGGAATAGCAGACTTCCAATTATAGAATGACTAAGTCATAAGGATGGAAGGTACAGTGTAGAGGATATAATCAGTGGTACTGTAATAGAATTCTGACAGATGATAGCTGTGCCAGTGGTGAGCACAGCATAATGAATAGACTTGTCAAATCACTATGCTATACATCTGAAACTAATATAACATCATGTGTGAAGTATACTTTGGATAAAAATTTTCAAAATTAATAAATAAAGGAAAAATGTTCATCACAAGAAAAATACATAACCATGTAATGATAGATATTGACAAAACTTATTGTAATAACTTCACAGTATATGCATATATCAAACTATTATGCTGTAAACCTTGAGTTAATACATAGTTATATGACAATTTCATCTCAGTAAAACTGGAAAAAGTAGAAGAGTCTTTGGGATATGGGGCCCATCACTGGATCATCACCTCCTTGAAATGAAGAATCTAAACTTCATTTTTAAATTTCTTTTAACCTAAAAAGTCTCCCAGAATGCTTATGTTCCCTCCACCAAACTTTTTATCCCCCTTACCTCTAAACTCAATTTATAGTCTACCACCTAGACTACATCTGGTGTTGGAGCTTTCTGCTGAAATGCTGTAGTCCTAGATTTACAATGGTTATAAGTTGAAACAGAAGTAACAGCATTCAATAGTTAGACAGATAGATACACTGATGACAGATAAAGCAGAACCCAAGTAAAGTTGTGAGCTCTAGTCCAGTCTAATGTATAGAAGAGCTAACCCTGGAGAATTTTTTTTTATTTTTTATTATAGAATTACTAATTACTAAATCTCAGAAAGATATCAAAGAACTATAATAAAGACACATGAAAGATAAGAATCTAATCTTTGTCAAGATATAATGGAGAATATGGGTTTCCTTGGTGAAGGAATATTCTGGGTCTTCAGTAAATTCCTGAAGTGTTTAGTATAGTGGCTGTCTCTTCCTATGTGCTCAATGAATATTAAACAATATTATAATAATTATTAGGTCCCTATGGTATGTCATTAACTGCTTCCTCTAAACATATGGTACAGTTTTTGAATCATTATTCTGAGTTGCTTGATTTCAATCCTGGAAAGTCTCCACTCAACTTGTAATACAAACTCTCATCCTGTAACTGAAATGCACCCTACTTATTTTGCCTTAACTCTAAAGTTAATAGAAAAAGCCACCTTTTTGAATGATAATTCTTGAGCTTATGTCCAATTTTATTCACTATCTTCATCTATATCTTAAATAATAATAATATTCTTAGTCTCCTTAAATCTTATGTATCATGGTAACCAAACTCTAAGGTGAAGTTATAAAATCTGGTAATTGTTCTCTATGTGATTTGTAAGAGCTCTTCTTCAAAAAGGAAAATCAAAACAAATAAATAAAAAAAGAATAGCAAAAACACAAGTTGTTAACTATTAGAGAAAGTTTCAATAAAATTTAAAGGCAGAAAACTCTAAAAATTCATAAGGAGCAACATTCATAAAGCATATTTTCAAAACATAAGAGACCTAGATCCAGTTTGGAAATCTGTTATAAATGCATTATTCAAAAAGCTATTTAATAACCAACTGAGAGCTCCAAATATTGGCAAGTTGTATGTAGCATGGATTTTTTTTTCTTTAATGGAAAATTAATGAAATAAAAAATGATTGGATTTGGTTAGACTGAAGTTTGCTAGTTTTCCAAACAACATGGTCTTAGATTTTAAAAGTTTGGATTCTTATGAAGGAAAAGCAAGTTTCCAACTTTTGAGTAAGGGTAAAAAAAATGTTTTAAGCATATACTGTATGGGATTTCATGAAGAAAGTATTTAAAAGACAGTAAATTAACTATGCTAATGCATAAGAAATTGGATTTAAAGTGTATATTAATTGAATGGGGCAGGAAGCATTTACTAGAAATCTGGCTTTGAACTTGGCCACAACTTCAGTAGTTTTAATTATTTTTATTGTTAGGTTATTAACTCAAGGTGCATTTGAAATATTGCTTAATTTCCTTCAACATTAAGTCATAGCTTGTCTTTTGCCTCTTATTATAGATAGAGAGAAAGAACACATGTGAGTATGAATACAGAGCATGAGTATGAAAAAGGTTCAAAGGAAGTAAATAGAGAATGAGGAGCTATTAATCATCATAAGGTTAGGTACATTGAGGCCTTATTATCTAAATCATTTTTCATTTGGCAGTATTTGAATAGTTTAAAAAACACATTTTATTTATCTTAGTCTTTGAGTTTCCTCAGCCAGAAAATTCCACAACTGTAGCTCACATTCCTTGGAGGCTCAGACCAAATCATGAGAACCTAGTTTAATGACAACTTTTCCTTTGGTGTGAGACATAATTTTGTCCTAAGTAGAACTATACGGTTGTATCTTAGTGCCTCCAACTCTAAAGGAAGGCAAAGGTACTCTGTAACCTACTTTCAAGTACACAGAATCAATAAAGCACGTTTAGATCTCTATAAACTTAGTGAGCATTATGATTTTCAAGAACTGCCTTTCACACAGAATCTCTCGATAAGTGATAAGTTATTGCCATTCCAATCCGCACACTTATATAGCCATAATTTTTTTATCTCCTCAGTTTTTTTTTTCCTTTTCAAGCACTGTATTAACAGCACTTTTATTTTCATGTAGTTCATCCACTCTTACTTCCTTTATTCCTGTGTGTTGAGTTACTGCAACATCACCCTTACCATCATATATTGAATGCCTACTATGTTAAAACCATCCCCAAAGGATGGGATAAAGTAAGTTTGAGGGAAATCCACTTCTCTTCCACAAGTTCAGGAGCACGACAGAACAGCATTTAATCATGAGGAGTCACAGAAAATGCTCTTAGGAATGAGCCCATGAAAAAAAATGAAAATTAACATAGTAGATTTCCCTTTTCTATAGCCAAATATTAATAATATCACATCCTCCTTCCTCCTCACTACAACCAGATAGGTAGAACTGTTCCTACTTGAGAGGGACATACAACACACCTCCCAATTAATGGAAGTTATATCTATCCATATATTCCAGTGTACCTTTTCTCCTTCACACTTGACCCTAGAAAGTAGAAAGACATTTCTCATTTTAATCACATTGTTCTCCCTAGTTCACAAGAATGATTTGACACATCCTTTAAAAGCTAGAAATAAAGTGCATACTGTGTTACTTTAACAAAGTTCATTCCATTAGACAAAACAACAAAAGGACCACAGGAAGGACAGTTTATTTTAATGTCTTTACCATATGCCTCCTAAACATTAATACTCAGCTTTTCATGAGTAATGGCTGATCTTCATATGTATACCGTGTATACTCTTAGATTTCTTCTCCATCAGCAATTCAAAGAGTATGCTGTGGAATATCACGATATTTCAAATTGATCCTTTGCTTCCCTCGTATTTTTAATATTTTTCTCTTTTTAACCAATTACCATAATTACCACAGAGCTTGGTTCTTTCTTCCCTTTTTAAACTATTGCTATATTCTACCTTGCATTCTATTCTTGGAGCTTCCCATCCAGCTAGATCCTCCTAAATGCACTTATTTCAACACAGTAAGGGAAAGGAAACCTAAGGCAAATCCACACAAGGACACAAGGCATGCTGGAGAAAATGATTTAAAAAAATCAAATATTTGGGGTGCCTGAGTAGCTCAGTCGGTTAAGCATCTGCCTTCAGCTCAGGTCATGATCTCAGGGTCCTGGGATTGAGCCCCGCGTTGGTCTTCCTGTTCAGTGGAGAGCCTGCTTCTCCCTCTCCCTCTGCCTGCCTCCCTGCCTACTTGTGCTCTCTACCTCTCTGTCAGATAAATAAATAAATTCTTTAAGAAAAATCAAATATTTGATCAGTGTGCTTTAAAAGTGTCAATGACATGAAAGACAAGGGAATACTGAGGGACTGTTACAGATTAGAAGAGACTAAGTAGAGAGACACTTGGGTGGCACAATTGGTTAAGCATCTGACTCTTGGTTTCAGCTCAGACTGTGAACTCAGGGTTGTGAGATGGAGCCCCTACGTCGCACTCGGCACTTAGTGTGTAGTCTGCTTGAGGTTCTCTCCAACTCCTTCTGCCCCTCCCCACCTAGATATATAAATAAATAAATCTTAAAAAAAAAAAAGAGAAGAAGAAGAAGAGCCTAAGGAGAAATAACTAGTACATAATCCTTGATATGATCCTGGAATACAAAAGGGACATCAGTGGAAAAAATGATGAAAATCAATGCAGTCAATACATTAATAATTAATAGTGTTTACCAATATTAATTTTCTGTTCTTACGACTGTCCTGTAGTTATATAAGATATTAACATTGGGGAAAGTGAGTAAAGGTGAGAAATAGAAGAACATAGTTTAGACTTTTTCTTTTTTTTGTATGTCCAGCTTTAGTTCAAAATTTAAAAAACAATAGAGTGAAAAACTTGAAAATCTCTGCACAAACTAAGACCATCTTCCAAAAGTTCTGGTTGAAGCCTGACCTCTAGGGAAAATATAGAGTCTAAAGAGTAAAATGATTAGATGAATATATGGAACATTTGTTTCCATAATAACAAAGCTTCACTTATTAGAGAAATCACAATAATAAATCATCTAACAAGTTCTGGAGAAATAGCATAATATAAGGACCAGGCTTGGAGAACAAAAAGCAGGGAACCACAGTTCCTTGCTATTTTCTTCAACATTCCCAGCCACAGAACAAAGAAAGAAACCCGGAGTAACAGCTATCTATAGCTGTCTGTGAGTACTTGCCCCCACCCCCATCAGGTCTGTCCTCCCTGAAAGTAAAAAGGTACACTGGATTATGGTAACTGGTATCTCTTACTTGGAGGCATTGAAACACTTACTAATTTTGACATTTATGGAGATTTAAAAAATATCCCACTTTTAGAATCCCACTTAGGATACAAGATAAAAAAAAAAAAAGACACCAAAAAGTAAAAAATAAAAACCTCCAGTAATTCACACAATCTCTTCTGTGCAGTGATGACCTAAAGTGAACAGAAAAATTTGAGATATACTCATTTGGAGTGATAAGATATGAGTACCCTTAGCAAAGTTCTAGTTGTTAATAGGATATTAAGTTTGCTTAGTATAACAGATTTTTGAAGTGTTTTGATAGATTTTATACTATAATGACATCCCTATAAAATATCAATGTATCTAATTTTTATATGTAAAAAGTAAAATTTCACAAGTTTTATTAATGGCATAATCTATATATGGCAGATAGTGATATCTGGCTCAAGTGTAGAGGAGCTCCAAGGGCATGGATAACTAAAAGTAAGGGAAGAAGTTGATGTGCAACTCTTTTCTCATTCCCATGGAGAATGGCAGGCCTGATACAGTAATGACTTCCAGGTTTTCAAGAGGAATTTTGAAATTTTATCAAATAAAATTTGATCAACCAAAAATTTAGTGTCTTCTTTCCCCTCTGACTCAGTTGGTAATGGTATTTTTATAATGTGTATTTCTAGGGCCTCCTGGGTGGCTCAGTCATTAAGTGTCTGCCTTGTTTGCCTTTGGATCAGATCCTGATCTCAGAGTCCTGGAACTGAGTTCTGCATCTGGCTCCCTGATCAGCAGGAAGCCTGCTTCTCCCTTTCCCCTTCCCTCCCTCTACTTGTGTTCCTTCTCTCACTATCTCTCTCTCTGCCAAAATAAATAAATAAAAATCTTTAAAAATATATATTTCTAGATATCATACTAACAATTTCCTCACCAATTCTCACTTGAAGACTAAAAAGTGAGATAAAAGTGTAGCTACCTTACTATATATATTGTGAAATACAGAAAAACATTATATATATATGGATGTATATATATAGATATATATATCATGTAAATTTTATGTGATATGTTTTAGTATTTAAGGATTGCAAAAATATTATTTTTTTAAATAAAGCACCATGCTAAATTCTGTGGGTCAAACAAATATCAATGGGCCCCCTATTTGACATATGAGTTATGCTTTCTATATAAATTCTTAAGAATTTTTTAAGAAGGAAGGAGAGGGGAAGAAGAAAAACAACCTGGAATAATTTATCTCTCAAATGTGTCATTGGTTTGTTACCAGAATCAAGTAAGAGAATGCATATGGAATGAATAATAAAAAAATAATAAATAATAAAATGCTGTATGAAAAGAAGGAATTATATTTATATTTTATGAAGAAATAAGGTCTCTTGAAACTTTTGTCCTGCAGTTCATAAAGTATCCCTGTATATTATCCCAGATGAATAAGAGAGCATACATAGGTTCCAAATACAGAGGTGAGTTAGTTTCCATGATTTGTGCCTCTTTACTTATGAAAACAAATGTGAGGAAATAAAATTAGTTGTATAAATAATATTAAAAAATATTGTTCTGTATTAGAAACAAGTTGAATAAAATAGATAAAATCGCATGCCTCGATTTAGTCTTCAAATCAGAGCTGATAAAGAAATTAATGCACATAATATGTAGGAACATGTATTTCAAAAATTACCATTATCAAATAAGTGAGAACAGAATTAGCAAGAGACTAATATTTTCCCCTACAAACTAGACACATTGCTATGAGATAAAATTGATAGCTATATCATTGATATCACTTTCCAGATACAATAGAAATACCAGAAAACTAGTGGAGGAAAGTAAGCAAATGTGTATGTGTCATTGCATTTCTATACACAGCAAGGATTAAAAAACAAAGGCTTATTTTGTGTAGATAAACTTGGCTACGTGCCGCTGGGATCAAATCATAGTCACTCACAGTTCACAGAGTCTCTTGTGATGAATTTCCTCCACCTCAGCCCTTCCAAAAAAAGGGAAATCTCAAGAAGGCTTTAATCTCCACTTATTTTAAAACTTTCTACTCAGGCTTCAGAGCCAGACTGACTAGATGCTGATTTCTGTCATTTACTGTGAGATCAAGCAACTTATTGAACTTTCTTGGTCTCAGTTTCTGGATGTATAAATACTGAGTATTGAAAGTACTTACCTCTTAGATGATGAATATGTAAAATTGATCGTATTAACAAGGAATATTTTTAGATTTTGTACGCTCAGGGAACACAGCTATTTTTCAAACAAAGAAAGGAAATTCTATTCTGCATTGCTTGCTGCTATATGTTATTTTGACATATAAGGAATATTCTCTGTGTGGGTTTTGATAATATTAAAGAGAAATTTATTACTCTCTTGACTTTGTTTAATTCCAGAAAAAGCCTATTCCATATGTAAGTATTAACTGTATACTAAAAATTAAATATTACTCAATTATATATTTAACTCTCAATATGCCAGTGTGTAATTTTTTCAACAATGTATTTGCTATTATTCAAAAATATTATCTTTTGACAAATTGGATTCTATTTTAGATATTAATACCAATACTTATTACCAATAGTATTACTTGGGAATATCACTGTGTCAGTTACCGAGCTAAGCATTAACACACACATTACCACATTAGGGAAGTATGAAGAACAGAAATTTAGAGTGAGAAATTTTAAATTTTGACTCCGCTACTTCCTGGCTGAGCGACTAAGAGGAAATTATATTACCTCTTCATGTCTCTATTTGCACAACTGTAATATCCCATGTATAAGGTTGTTGTAAGGATTAACTGAGTTAATTAGAGTTTGGGGATCAGTTTTTGGTACAAAGGAGGCACAGAATTGGTGATAACTATTATTACTATTACTGTTATTATTATATATTTTAATTGAAAACTTATTTTGTTTCTAGAATCACTGTAGTAGGCCTAGTAGCAAACTTTGCAGTGAGAAGACCTGAATTTCAATCCCAGATACCAAATTCTAAAATCTCTTATCACTTTGGTTGAGTCACATTACATCACTGAGCCTAAATTTACTCATCTGTAAAATATGAATCACAACATCTAAATAATGAGCCCAATATTACCATCAAATAGAATATATAAGAAAATTTCCTCATAAGGTATAAAGCCTTTGTGAAAACATAACTTTCTTCTTATCTAAACAGAGAAAAAAATAAGTCTCTATTGTATCTTGTCTTTTTTCCATAAATCTCCCCTAGTGTCCACTCCCCACTCCACTCAACAGAGGGCTTCAAAACTACAAACCCTAAATCACAACGGTTCTTATATGTTTGAAGATACAATGCACTTAAGAAATATTGAAAGCAACTGCTCTCTATGAGTTGGAAGAAGTTCTTCTATGTGCAAAAATCTTTAAAGAAAATATATACATTTCCAAATTTATGGGGGTAAAAATGCCAGCATTTTTTCAAGCTTGAGATTGTATATTACATATTTTTTCTTAAGTTTTTCCTTCCTGCCACTCTTTGCCTACTAGGGAATCTGAAAGTGACAAAATGAATTGTTGAGTATCAAACACACATTAATTAGAAGCCTCAGAGCCAGCCATCCTTTTTCTCTAGCAACAAGTTTTCTGATTGATATGTGTACTTGTGGTATCACTCTTATATTCTGTTGGTAAAATGCCATTTTTTCTTGACATTTAATGATGATGACACCAGGTAGAAATGTTTCAGGCTAAGATATCATTTTTCAAGGACAACCACTCAGAGTAGGTGTTCCCCATACTAGACAGAAGGATTTTTCAGTAATTAGGTAGTATTTTATCAAGCCAAGTAGAGATTTCTGAAAACAAAGGGAGATATTTTATACTTAGGATAGAAAAAAAATTAAATGAATATGGATGAATTATGTAGTTAACTAAAACTCCATTTTTTTCTAGCCACTCTGGAAACCATATAGTGTGTTCTGATTTTTAAAAAGCTTAGTCACTAAGTCACTAATGGGAGTTTATCAGATATGAGTAATAAAATTTTTCTAATATCTTTACAGTGGAGAAGAGAAAATTTTGACAATAATTCAGAATTTATATTAAACTCTTTTCAGTGGAGACCTGTGATTGGATGATGCATTTGGTTACATAACTCTCCCAAATCTTTTCTCACTGTGTACTAATGAAAGTAGAAAATGCTGTTCTTTCTTTAGACATTCTGAGGTGGTAAAAGCAGGAAATTTCTTTGAAGTTTTCTGTTTCATTTGTAAAATTCATGTGAACTTTTCATTGTGTTCCTTAATATGGGGAATCCCTTTTAAAGAATAAACATATAATAAAATTCTGATTAATAAAATTAAATGTAATGTACACCACGAAGATGTCATGTTTATCATACTTCAAGACACTGTCCTCAAATTTTAATGTCCATACAAATCTCCTAGTAGTCTTGTCAAGGTACAGATGCAAACTCAGTCTCAAGGAGGGCCTAAGATTCTGTATTTCTGAAGGCTTCCATGTGAGGAAGAAGTTGATGGTTCCAAGACTGTATTCTGAATAGCAAAATTTTAAAGGACAGTTAGAAACCAGTCCAGAGAAATCTCATGAAGACTCATTACAGAGGCATAAAATTTTTAACTCATAGAAATATACAGGTAATGTATAGGAATAGTGATTTCTGAATTGTAAAGAAAACATGAAAATGTTTTTTTCTTCAAATTACCTTCTAACTACTTAAATAATTTCAATTTCTCAAAAGTTAATTTGTGTTTATCAGTTTACACATATTCTTTAAATTTTATCATATCTTAAATTTTATCAAATTTAATGTTACATTGAGTAATTCACTTTATTCCTTTGATGAAACCAGTTTTGACACTTTGGCCTTAGTGGGGTCTAAGAATCAGAGCCAAAACCACAGGTTTGTAAAGTTCTAGAAATAACAAATGAAGGGGTCAGAATTTGAACCCACTCTGACTCCAGAACCTGGCCATATTCTCTTACAAGATAATACTTTTTTTTTTTTGAAACCTTAAGTTGCAAATGGAAAAAGTTAATACAGTATATTAAATATAATGATTTTCTTGAATTTATGTTAAAACCAGTTGATAGCATACTTCTTTATAATATAAGTATCGAATGTGCTGAAAGTATGAATAAATTTGTTTTAGGTATGTTCTAGAATAACACAACAGAATTACATAAGATTTAACACAGGTAGGGCGCCTGGGTGGCTCAGTTGGTTAGGCGACTGCCTTAGGCTCAAGTCATGATCCCCGAGACCTGGGATCAAGCCCCACATCGGGCTCCCTTCCCTGCTCAGCAAGAAGCCTGCTTCTCCCTCTCTCACTCCCCCTGCTTATGTTCCCTCTCTCGCTATGTTTCCTTCTGTCAAATAAATAAATGAAATCTTAAAAAAAAAAAAGAAAAAAAAAAAAGATTTAACACAGGTAATGGATAATGTCCGGTCTCAGAAATCCTGAAGTGTTGTTAACCTAATACAAAATTTTGAATAACCATATTATGAGAAAAATAAGGCTATGAACTCACACTGAAACCACTTGTTAAGCCATTCTAGAAGAACTCTACTATTTTGTATCACTTCAAATGCACTTGTTTTCTTGGTCTGGGCAATAGATGTTTATCTATTATGTCTCTCTACCAGAGATTATTTTTTATTTAATATTTAATAAATTTATTATTTTCATAGTACCTCCAAAATCGCTGTTTTGTGGGGAGAGCTACTGAGTTTCCTAAAAATCCAACTATTTTTTAATATTGGTAAAATACTTGGAAAGTGTGAAAAAATTATCTCTCACACAGCAACACTTTCCTCCAAAACTTTAAACAGCATTTGAAAGCTTATTTTGTGTAATTAGATCAGTGACAGCTAAGGAAGGGAGAAGTTCAAAGAGTGGCTCAATCAAACCACTAAACCAGGCAAGTGGAAAATTGCATTTTGTTGCCTTGAGTTAGGTAAGCTATTACCTGAATGTGTATGCACATATTTATTTCTATGCTTATTAATTTGAAGTTCTTCATTTCTCTTTTAGCCTTTCTATAGCCCTTATTTAAACAAGCTCGTGTTTTGGTTTTATTTCTTTAATCCCTAGATGGCATTTCTCATAGAGTGAGGTTTCTTTCACTTTATTTTAATATGATTTAGTATTAATGAAGGGTGTCCACTTGTGAACCCCAATGTATTAGTCACACTCCAAAGAAAAGTTCTTTATGAACTCTGTGGAAGCATCATAACTAAACTAGATAACACTAACTCAAATGAATACAGGGCTGATGTGCATATAGTCGTATAGCAATGTGTAATGGATGATTCCATTTTTGATTGTTTGTGTATCTTCATGTTCAACCAGTATGTGCTATAAACCACAGTGTATAACCTGGGATTCACAGGTTGATGAACTGATTTCAGTATCCATAAACTAACTGAAATTGCATGAAATTTGTATATATATGTTCATGTGTATATTTCTTGAAAGAGATGCTGTTGCTTTCAGAACTTCTCAAGGGGGTTTTAAATCCTCAGAAAAGATTAAGAATCACTGCTTAAACCAAGAGATATCTAGCTTGGTATTTAAATGTTTGCTTTAGCAGGCTAACAGAAATCATGAATAATGAAACTAAGGCCAGTTACAGAAGAGACTGTCAAATATTGCCAGCAGTCCTGAACATCTTTAAGAGGGCAGAAAATACTAGCATTTGTTGAAGTACTATTATGAGTCAGACACTGTGGTGTATGCATTTCATACTCATTAAATCTTGACCACAATTCTGTGAGGTGATAAAGGATTCTCCTTTACTCCATTTCACAGCTGAAAAAATTTAGGGTCAGAAAAATTAAATACTGAGCAATTAGACCTCAACATTTATTGATGCAATTATCTGTGTTAGGCAGTATTTCATGCATTATTTCATTTAATCCTCATGACAACCTTATGAGGAAACTTTTATCCTTATTTAATACACGCATAAACTAAAATTTAGAAGTTTATGTTGCTTACTCAAAACGACACAATTAAGGAAGGGCAGAAACAAGATAAAATCTAACATGAAATAAATTCTATGTCCATATTCATTGTTTTATAATAGATATGACTAAAAAATCTGTACTACTTTTACTAAAGCACAACTCCTAAGTAGGTAATACTAATAATTCACAATTATATCCTACCGAAATGATTTTATATCTTAAAAGGGATTAACAAGTAGAGAAAATAATTTTTTTAGGAGACCTCTGAGAATTAAGCCAAACTTTTAAGATGAGAGATGAGTTCAAGAAGATTCTTACATGCTTAGAATTTTCAAATTGATGAGAAAGAATCTTAATAAAATCTAGCCCAGCTACTTTCTCATGCTGAGTCTTCTCTATCTCCATCACACCAGCATCCAGCTCTTGCTTAATATTCTCAATAGGTAGGAAATCACTATCTCTCAAATAGTCCATAATTAACATTTTTAATTTTTACAGTTGAAAATCATAAAAGGAATAAGTTATGTCCTGACCTGGAATATAATTCAGCCAGGTTGGGCAATCCAAGTCTGTACTACTCATTCAGGGCACATGTTCATTCTCTTCCTATTTTCATTCTGCTTGAGGATCCATCCTCTCTCACTTAGGTTTAGTATATCCCCACTTTGTTTCAGGTTTGTTTTCACTCACAGAAAACATGGATGCAAAATGTCAAAGATCTGTATTTTGTGTTGTTGACTGCCAACAGCAAGGCAATCTCTTCTTCGATTTTCTTCTATCACGTGTGATTTTTAAGAGGCTTTTTTTTTTGGTGCACTTGACATGTGTGCTCAGTACTTCCTTTATTCATCAAATATTTATTAAGTTCCGTACTTTATAACAGGCACTGTTGAGTGAAGAAGACATAAACACACATTTTCTTCCTTCAAGGGGATCATGATCTAATAGAAGAGACAGACAAGTGGACCTATGTCTGTGGCAATTAACAGCTTCTCTGCAGACTACAAAAGAACATCTCATATAAGCTGTATGCTCCCATACGAGATGAGGGCTGGGATGCCTTATGTGGCTTTGTCCTCTGTAACATCATTCTCACTATGCCATGTGAGTCTCCTGTATTTGCCCTGAGTTCCACGACCTTCTTACAATCATTGCTTCAAGCCTTCCTGCCCTTCTAAAATCCAAATTTGGGGCGCCTGGGTGACTCAGTAGTTAAGTGTCTGCCTTCGGCTCAGGTCATGATCCTGGAGTCCCAGAATCAAGCCCCACATAGGGCTCCCTGCTCAGCAGGAAGCCTGCTTCTCCCTCTCTCACTCCCCCTGCTTGTGTTCCCTCTCTAGCTGTGTTTCTCTCAGTCAAATAAATAAATAAAACCTTAAAAAATAAAATAAAATAAAATCCAAATTTATCTGAGAGCTACTTGTGCAGTCAGACAGCTCTCTTTGGGAAACTGATCCTTCTCTTACTCATCAGAATAATTTGTGATTATGGAAATAAACTTTCATTTGTGATAATATTTTTATCTTTTTGAAGCCTCATAACACATTGTGATTCATGTTTCTCATGTTTATTTTGTTGACCAAAAAAGTCAGGAAAAAAATACACTCTTCCATCCCTTCTAACAGCCCTATTCTTTTCTCTAATATTTTCCTGTGTGAAAATTATCAGGATCATTCTCAGACAACTGGTACAGTGGTATATAACAAGTGAACAGATCACACAGGAGAAAATATTGGCAATTAATTATGAGTAAACTGAACACAAATTGGTAATAAAAATGTATTACTTCCCCCAGTGTGGAAAGAAAATATAAAGAGTGAAAGATGCCTTGAGATTTTTAATCTGCCAAGTTTTGATCCTGATTGATCATGGAACTGGTAATCTAGTGGTGCTTTAAGCTTTCTATTGACTCATTTTTATCTATTTAAACCTTGAGTAATCTGATATTCTCCTTTATTTTCCATGATATATTTACAGCATAATATATTTCCATAATACATTAGATACTCAAGCTTCTAGACAAATCATACAGAAGACTTGTATCTTGTGGCTCTGCCTATGTCATCTGAAGTCTTTATAGACAGAACCTTCTGAACCATATTTAATAAAGAAAAAATCACAGGAATTCTCAGCCATCATCTTCTTTTATATGTTACCATAATTTAAATTTTAGAGAAAAATACAGCTTTTTCTCCAAATAATAATAGTAAGTACAGTATAGTAATCTGGATACAACTACCTGCTTTCTTCCAAACAACTGAAAGAGCTTTCATAAATATTATCCCATCCTGAAGATAGAAGTATTGGTTTTATGGTCACCATATTTTCTCTTCAAACATGCCTATGACATTCCTGTTCTTATTTTGAAACTCAGTAACTGTTCTATCTTCTGTAACAAAAAATTACATAATATTTTGCTTTTATCTCCTTTTACTTCTCATACATGTTAGAACCTAATATTATTGTATGCCTCTTATAATATTTCTAACACTGTATCACCATCACATTTTTAAAATCCTTCCACAGAAACCAATCTCTCTTAAAGAATTAGCTTTTAGCCCTCTGCATTCTCTATTTTGCTTATTATCTATTTTGATAACTAAATGTAACTAAATTACATAAAAATATATTTATCATAAGTTGATTATATTTCATATATATATATATATATATATATCTCCCAAATATAAAAAGATAATTTAAGTTTGTTTTTCTATACCTCAGAGGACATACAAAATCAAATTGTCCCTTTGCTTTGGTGCAGTCCCTTTTAACAACTTATCGTCACCCTTAACTGTATTAAACATACATGTGATATCTGGGGAAAAGTAATTTTCTATCTACATTCTGCCCTGATGGAATCTAGCCAAGGTGTGTAGGCTTCACCTCCTAAGTAAATAGTAAAAGCATGTTGTCACCTAATTCAGAAAAAAGGAAGTTCTCTGCTGAATTTGAAAACTTACAACTTTTCTAAATCTCATTAGAATGTATTCTGCTTGAGAACGGGCGAAGAAAGGGTGGATGATGGCAAAATAAGCTCCAAAAAGGAAAGCACTAAAGCAAGCAATCTGGTGTCATTAATGTAAGATCTGTCAGGAATGTAGCTTCTAATAACAGGAACAGATAGTGCCTTTTTCAAAGCCTGAACTTAAAGCTTCAACAGTAAGCAGGGAAATGACATTTACATTGAAATGTAAATTGCAGCCAATGACACTGTTCATTTATGTAAGATGAGTTTATTTTGGTGTTTGGAAATATAAATTGAAATCTTGTGTTTTCTCTTAGAAAGATTTACTTCATAAAAAGTAAGACTTAAACTTGTCCCTGACACATCAGGAAAATGTAAAGGCCATTTTATTGCTGAAATGTATTAATTCAGTGCAAAGGTAATTCTTTTTAAGAGGAAATCTAAATTAGTAAGATTATTTCTAATTTCTCTTGGAAAGGCCATTGCTTTTGAGGCAATGGAAAATCTATAAAACAGCAAAGCCTCCCCCACAGAAATGTGCAGACACATCTCTGTTATCCCTGAACATTAGGTAAACAGCTTCACAATTGTGTGCCTTAGGGGCAAGTGATGCATTTCAAAGAACTAAGTGACTGAAAGAGAATTCGAAAGACTATTTAATTCAACTCCTATCTTCTGACACAAATAGATTATGGATTTATTCTTTTTCCCATACAAATTCCCAGAAAAGATGATTCTTTAATCCCTATCATAGTGAATCAAAGCAGTCACAACCTTTATCCTAAGAAAGTTTCAAACTCCTTCCACTTAGTACATTGACTAAAACCTTCCTCAGTGGAAACCTCAAACAATGACTAATTACCATATTCTATGCATTTGTATTTTCCCTTTTAATAATTCTCTTCATGATTCTATCAGAGCACCCATCACCTTGGACAAAATTTACCTCGTCTCTCTCACCTGCTGTGTTAGGCACTCTGATGGCAGAGACCAAGACTTCACTGTGCCTAGCTCAGGATCTGAGCATAGTCAGCATTCTGTAGAGCTTGAGATGCTATGTTGTTTGTTATACATACATTATATTTAAGATAAATATTTTCAAGCATTTCAGATATTAAGAGGAGTCATTTCTCAAACCTTTCTGGAATTCAGCAACATACTTTACCAATAGCACCACAATAAATCTTTTGTGGTTATGATAATAATGCAAAATATAGTTTATGAGTTGCTTTGACATTATTTTTGAGACCTGTCAAGTTGTCATGTTATTTATTCTGCCTACAGTACCGTCTTTGTGGTTGACTAATATATAGACCATGATTGAGGTAATTTGTGGGGAAAGTAAGTGCTGCTAGATACAAATCACACTACTCTTATGATCTTACCCCAACCTCCTGTTATAGGCCTTGGTTATGTTGGAATTAAACATAACTGATAGGGCATAAACTGATCAGGGCAACTTGAATAATAAAAGAAAACAAATATGAATAACAGCAATAGTTAAAGAAGATGTCAAATTACTACTTCCAGAAATCATATTTTAATTGCTTTAGAGATGATGGCAATCTCTTACGTGGCAACTGATCAGACTACCCTCTTCCAACACTTCTCGCACTTGGACATCCTGAGAGGCTTTGGCAAATCTTGCACCAGCCTTGCTACGGCCTTGCTGTCCATTGCTAATATAGGGGTATTCCAAAATAACATGGAATTCTCCCAACTATAGCTCTAAATAATCAAGATGGTTAATTCATTCATTCAACTAATATTTTTAAGTCATTATCATATATCAGACATGTTTTGGAATTAAACAATTCATTAAAAAGACCATTTTTTTTCACGATGGAGCTTATATTTAGTGCACAAACAATAAATATATACTCAATAAATACACAGTATATTAGATGATGATAAATATTATGCAGAAAAATAAATAGGCTAAGGTGACCATATAAATCATTGTGTAAAATAGACTTCTGAACATAACAGGAAGGAAGAGTTTTTATAGTAATGCTAGTAGGCATAAACCAGAACTGTCCCATGTAACCAGGACATGTAGTCACCACAGTTGAGGGACATGAGAAATATGAGGGGTACAAGAAAATGGCTTAATTTCTAGGATCTAGAGACCTAAAAATTAAGTAGCTAGCCCACAGGTTGAATAGCAGAGACTGTTTAGAATAGCTTCTCTGTAGTAACTCATTTAATCATTACCATAACATTATGGAGTAGGCACTATTATTATTTTTATTTGATGGGTTGGGAAATATATGCATATAGGCTTCAGAGCAGAGTTTTCAAAGGGACCCTTCTGTCATTACCCTCTGGTTCTCTTGCCTCCTCTTAATCCCTTTCTCCATTAGCCTGAAATACCTGGACCCACAATTTCCCTCTCAAGGCTTCTGCATATGATTGAGTAAGACACAGAAATATGGTAAATTAAGTAAAGATGCTGAATTCTGACCATAGTTTCTGTGCATGTGAAGCTGAGAAGACACCCTTTTCATGGGTCCTGCCTGGTGTTTAAATTCTTTAGACAGAGCCTAAAGCCTTTTGTGCTTTGGCCACAAATCTGTGTGTTTATCTGTCTATTTTTTTTTAATCCCCATATCTCTTCACATTGAGATTTGACACACTACACTCAATAGCATATGAATTGTTTATCATCTTTAAATTTTGTCTGTGTGTGCTTTAAGAAATTCTTTCATATTTTGAAAGACTGTATGCCACAAGCAGCCTGATATAGAAATATTAAACTAAAAAAAGGAAGAAAATACAAAGTTTTATTATATAAATATCTTTGTGTAAACCATGGGTATTAATGGGAATTGGGAGAAAAATAAAAATGAAATGAAGTAGATTTATTTAATTGTGGGATTGTGAGTAATTTTTAGTGAGTTTCATTATTATTAGAAGATTGCACAATAAATGGAATATTTTTTAAAATCATTGAACACAAGACTTATTCATGTCTTAGAGAGGCAATTTATGGTTCTTAATTTTCTAGAGGCTATATAAATTACATGTTCCTCTTTTATATTATACTTGGAATGATTTAGGGCCTTATTTATCAGTTAACTATTTCAAACTTACATAAAATAGATTGAAGAAAGAGAACACAACTGAGTAGAAAAATTGTTAAAGAACTTTGATGATGGGGCTCCTGGGTGGCTCAGTTGGTTAAGCGACTGCCTTCCGCTCAGGTGACAATCCTGGAGAACTAGAATCGAGCCCTACATCGGGCTCCCTGCTCGACGGGAAACCTGTTTCTTCCTCTCTCACTGCCCTGCTTGTGTTCCCTCTCTGGCTGTATTTCTCTCTGTCAAATAAATAAAATCTTAAAAAAAAAAAAGAGCTTTGATGAAATCAGTGACGAGTACAGACTCTGATGAAGTTTAATAGAAACATATTTCAAGTACTATTCTGTGGTTTGACATCAGTCCATTTGTGGATTTTGAGGAATGTATGGAGAATTTCCTGGTACCCAGGAGAGAGACAGATACATGATACTGAGATAAATAAATGGCTCTGATAGTTCTTTACTGATAAAATTTGAAGGTTATGTGTGTCCTACAGCTCAGTTTTATGTTAATCACCCTAAAGCTATAATAGTCTTTACATAACTCTTCAAGTTGAAGCTACATAAATAAATAAATAAATATGTAGTTTTAAGATTTTCAGTTTAAATATATTTTAAAAAGGGACGCCTCGGTGACTCAGTTGGTTAAGTGACTGCCTTCGGCTCAGGTCACAATCCCAGAGAGCTGGGATCGAGCCCTACATCAGGCTCCCTGCTCCGTGGGAAACCTGCTTCTTCCTCTCTCACTTCCCCTGCTTGTGTTCCCTCTCTAGCTGTGTTTCTCTCTGTCAAATAAATAAATAAAATCTTTAATAATAAATAAATAAATAAATAAATAAATAAATTTAAAATGAACATTATTTAAATAAATAACATATTAATAAGTCTGTATTATATTTCATGTAATATGTTAATATTTTAAATCACTAATTCTTTGCAAAAAGAAGTACTTTTTTTAAAAACAAGCAAGGTTAATTAGAAGGTTGAATTAGAGAAGTTAAGAAATTTTACATGTATTATCCTTGCATAGAAATTGCAAATTTTGCCATTCAGTATTTAGAAAAATAGTTCTTTGGCTTTGAGGTTTTGAAAAACACTGTATGCATATGTTCAGTTTTTTAAATGCTGCCTTATCAACGTTGTATAGCAAATTGAGAAAGCGCTTTTTACCAGTGTTCCATTGTGGAAGATAATGAATGAAAGAAAATATTGACCTGTGAATGGAAATGTCACTGCAAGATATGTGTGAGTGCTCTGAAAAAGGAATAAAATTGGATATACTTATATGTAGACATTGAATATTATTCGGTTCAAAATGTCCATTAAATTTAAACAAATATTATGCCAGGCCTCAGGATACAGCTTTTAAGGTGTCATATTTTCCAAATATTACTAAACTTTGTCAGCATCAGCAAGGCGAATAAAGCAAACCCTCAGCAGCATGAATAATGCTTAAATATCCCCCTGCCCCACCATCTCTGGGTAAGTCTTAGGAAGCCAGGGTATAGAAGGAATAAGCCTCAGTCTGAAGCTGGTTTTATGCATCTGTCCAAGAGCATGGAGGCACATTCTCTGAAGGGACTTCTTCAATTAAGTGAACTTTTGAGAACAATTTCTTCCTGATAATGCTCACCTTAGATCAAGAAATCCACCCATACTCTTAGATTGAGTAACTCAACCATAGTTAAGTTCTGGTTCAAAAAAGATTAATAACATTACATTTACATCCATTTTGAATCTTATAATCAGTCCTTTCTATGTCAGAGCCTAGGATTGGAGAATGAAGGGTGAGGAAAGGAGACTGTAAAATTGTTTCCCTTTCTACTTCCATTCTTTGAATGCACATTTTTCTCAAGAGTTGGTACAGTTCTATTAGGCCAATGTTAAAATATACCCCAGCCAAAATTTCAAAACCAACAATCATTTGGTTGACACTCTTACTAGAAAGAAAATTAGCACAAGAATAACCATGGGAATGAAGTCCATAGAAACAGGTTATAGTGTCACTGTTTGCCATTGGATGCATTTGTATGAGGAAATGATTTACACATGCATCACTGCTTTACAAGACATTTTTCTATAAAATTAACAGTGATGCTTATGGACAATTTGAGCTAAATAGCTAGTAAGCAAGCAAAATAAAAAGTTCAAGGTAAAACCAATACTTTTGATGTAATAGAAATAAGAACGTTCCAAAGCATTTAACATAAGTATGTAAGCTTTGTTAACAAGAACATTTGCTTAGTCTTTTCTATTAGGTTTTATTGCTGCATTGATTGTGAAACTATAATAAAACCTTGCTGAGACTTTATAAGCAAATAAAATGTACTGATAAATGAATCACCTATCACATAATGCATAATGGATGGTGGCAACCACTTTTAAAGGACCTTAGCAAATATATCGATCCATAAATACACAGCTATTTCCTAAACACTGTGTTAGGCACAACTAGTATCATAAAAGAAGTAAATATATTCAACACAATCTATAATATTGAGTAGATGTTATAGAAATATCCCTAATACCTCAAGAAATATAAATGACATGTGATGGTAGACATAACAAACAATAGAAGAACTCATGGTATTTGAGTAGTAAAACAGGTTTAATGACAAAGTATGCACCTGAGTTAGGCAATGAAGGATGGGAATCTGGAGAGGTAAAACTAGAAAGGAAATTCAGTAGGCGATACTATGTCACAAGTCTGCTGACAGTTGACAGACTAGAAGGAAATTGTTACAGTTAAAAAAAGACTAATGATTTACCTTAGTGTAATTAAGGAACCTAGAAGAAAGAGGAAGACGAGAAGTCTAATATGGATATTAATATGCACCAAAGGGGAAAGTATATGAAGATATATATGGTCCCATTATGAAGAGAGAAATGAAATTAAAACCATAGTGAATATCCCCCTTGCAAGCATTATTTAGCAAAAATAAGAATATGTGAAAATACCAAATATTGGTGAGAATGTTGGAGACCAAGCATGCTAGTACATTACTGATGGAAATATAGAGCAGTGCAGGTATCTGAAGAACTAATGAAATAGCATTATCCAGACCCTACCACTAATAAAGTCAATCCTAGTTTCATACCTCAGAGAAACTAATACACAAACAGTGTAACCATTCTGTTGTTACTACTGTGGTTGTTGCTACAATATTCTGACAACAGGTACTTGAAAGTAATGTTTCATTTTGTTTTTGTTTGGTTTTTAAGATTTACTTATTTATTTTGAGAGGGAAGGGGCATAGGAAGAGGAAGAGAGAAATCCAAGCGGACTCTACCATGAGCACCGAGTTGGAAGTTGGGTTGGATCTCAGGACTCTGAGATCATGACCTGAGCTGAAAACAAGAGTCTGATGCTTAACCAACTATGCCACCCAGGTGCCTGTAAAGTACTGTTAAGTGTCTAAATGAGGTACTTAGTAGAGAACTGGGTAAAGTAACATGTGATAGAAAAATATCTGAAACATCTGAAATACGATTTAACCATTCTGATAAATCTTACATATACACCAGTAAGTTTAGACAAAGGGAAGAAAAGGATCAGATTTGTAGTACAATCCAATTTATGTAAATTTAAACTACCTACACATACAAAATAATATTGTATATAATTTTCCCAAGATACATAGAGATAGAAAGCAAACACAAGGAGTAGGCACTTTTAGTAGAAAGAGGGTAATATAGGATTCTGAGATAAAAAAATAAATAAAACTAAGGCAGAGATTTGCAGAAATGAAGATGAAAGATGATGATGGAAATTTTAAATAGGGGGCCATAAACTCAGAACCACTCAACTCTTAACACCCAGGCCTGCTAAGGAAAACCAAATGACCAGCCTCTACGTTTTCTTGGCATATAGCTGTAACTCTATGCAAAAGGAATCAAGGTGGTTTGACATTATCTTATATTTTTAATAAATACTTTATAAAACATGGCTTAAATCAGCAGGATTATAAGCCTAGAACTTTTTTTTTTCTTTTCTTAATATAGAGCTGAGAAAAAAGGGGGAGATGGGCTAAGTTCAGAACATGCACAGTTTAGGATACAAGGGCTCTGTGTTAGAAGATGCTAAGAGTAACAGGACAAAGCCGAAGGGAAGAAAACTGCCCAACTTCTTCCAGAAAATATGGGTGAAACCAGATTGAAAGGGTGGGAAGAAAGCTTGGGGCAGGCAAATCTGTGCCATTCTAGCCCTTCCACATGAGCACTGAAAGTTAATACTGAAGATTCTTGACTGTTGACAAAGCATGCATCTTTCAACTCTCAGTTGCAAACTCTTGTAGTGTGCTTGATTTAAGGCACAAATGGAGGTTTCTACAGGTTCCTCTCACCTACATGGAGTTGACATAAATGAGGAAAAAAGAGCTTTTATTTTGCCTTTACCCATCTTCTTAAAAAGAAAATAGATATCACTAAAAAGGTATGGAAAGAGGTAAAGAGGTATAATAAGATGGGTATTTTTTTTCCTTCATGCCCCCTATGGTAACTTCTTTATGTAAGTCGTTCCTTTCTCATCCAGCTCCTTTGCTAAGTATTGAGAAAATAAACAAAAAGACCAGACCATTGGAAGTAACCACCACATGATGGTTGCCCTAAAGGAGGCAGGATCACTGCAGGCTGGTTGAATCCCAGGATGATGACAGAGGCTGCAGATCCCAGCTTTGTTAAAATCAGAGGAACTTAAGCATCTTTAACCAAACTGATTCAGGATCTGTATGCTACCTGAGCACTGGCATAAAAACCTATGGCAAGTTCTTCCTCCAGCTCCTGCTCTGCTAAAATCCTTCCAAGGCATTCTCTATGCTGTGTCTCTCTCCCCTTTAAGCCCTATCTTGGGTTCTTGGCCTAAAATTTCATCCTCTACCTTAATTCCCAACATAATTTCCCATTCTTAACATACTGATTCTATCACAATGGTTATCATTGATAACCTGATACCCCAGGTATCATTCTATTTCTGTGGTAAAGTTTGCCCTTTGTTTCTTCTCTTAAATCATGCAAGTATTTGGGGAGTTGTGAAAATACTGGGTTGATGCTTTCATAAAGGACACTAAGGGCAAAATAAACATTGAAGAGACTCCAGAGTCTAAGTTCTTTTTTTGTGTGAGAATTGAAGTAGAATCCTCTTTCCTTTCATTCAAATGATATGGACTATGATTTGGTCTCCTCATATGAATGACCAGAATTCACAACACTGCTTGTGCAGCATCTTACTGCGTCACTATGAAAACAGAGTGTTAGGACACTATATGAACTCAAAATGTCACAAAAAGCATTATGATTATTGACTTTCATGTGAGTTGCTTACAATTTTGTACCTAATTACTATGCTGTACAATAATGATTATGTAGACCATTAAATGTTTCATTAACATTTTATGTCTTTTTTTGGATTAGTACAGCAAAATCTACTCATGTGTGATCCATGTTCATAGTTTATTAAATGTACAACATAGTTTCTTGCCCATCCAGCTTGATTTCCTGTAGTCCACACATTAGGAAATGTAAAAAATAGGTAGTCTTTTTTTCCTCCTCTTTGTGCCTTGTTTTGGAGCACAGAGAAGAAACCATCAGAGTTACCAGAAATTTCATATGAATATGACACATTAAAAGCTGATTTAGAGAATATTGAGAAAATGAGTAACTTGGATATTGTGATAAATGAATTGAGTCTTTTGGCATCTCATATTTAGGACTTGGTGACATATCTTGAGTGTAAATGCCCTCTTCTGAGTTATACAGTTCAATTAATTCGACTGTGTGTTAATTGGCAGCATACATTCTTAATGGTGACAATAAATAGAAGCATGTCCTTTTAAACAATAGAAAGTAACCTAGGCTTTAGAACTTTATAATAATTCATTCTTTTTAATAAACCTAACAGAACTCTATGGAACAGTTTGAAAAATTTCATGCACTTGATAAAATGTTGATTTTACATAATTGATTTATGATAACAAGTTCAAATTCAGGCCCAATTACCAATCTTTTTTTCTATTAGAACCACTCCAAACATTGCCAGATATCAGCCATTTTAAGAGAGTAATTTAAATTGAGATTAAATAATTTGCTCTGTAAATTAATAATTCGGTGGAGATTATATTTGAACTCTTATCTGGTAAAACCTAGTTCTTGCTCAGCTTCTGAATTTCCTAAAGGATTTCAACAACATGGACCTATAACCGTCTGCTCAGTCCCACTGTTCTAAATCCCCTTTATATATCATTATTTCATCATTTCCCTTTGCTTGCTTATCAATATCTTTAGTTTCTATACAATAGTTTAAACACTCTTTTTTAATTGTTCCAGATCTACACTGACTTTCAGCTTATTCATACAATCTCATTTCCATTAATATTTGACTTAGATGAGAATTTATTCTCAACAGTCCCTGTAGTTTGAGTTGTTTTCTTCCCCTATTTCTGACTTGGCCTCCTATAACAATGGAAGAAGGAAGTATTTAATTTATTGTAATTCTAAGACATCTTATCTTTCTTTAGCACTGTCCCATATATTATAATGATGTAAATTCCATTTGTTGCAGGAATATGAGAGCAGTCTGCAAACAATGAAATAGAACACTTGAAATTTAAA
Organism: Spilogale gracilis; assembly: GCA_004023965.1. Lineage (NCBI taxonomy): Eukaryota > Metazoa > Chordata > Mammalia > Carnivora > Mephitidae > Spilogale > Spilogale gracilis. The sequence continues at coordinate 65,892 of PITA01008368.1, forward strand.
AAATTGTAAAAAAATATACACTCGGTGCATTTCTGCCAAGTTTGTCACTCCTAAATAACAATATGAAAACAAACAAACTGAATTATCCCTTTAAAGATAAGAAAATACAATCACAAGAAGATAAACAGTATAAATAGACTCTCCTTAAAGAGCTTGAAGTAGTGAGCAACTTAGCATTAATCAGAAACAAGGGGGCTTGATCACTGTCGTGGTTAAATTTATGTGTCAACTTGATTAGACCATGGTAACCAGTTGTTTGGCCAAAAACTAATCTAGATATTTCTGCAAAGGTATTTTCTAGAATGTGATTAACATCTATAAGCAGCTGACTTTAAGTAAAGTAGATTACTCTCCATGAAGCCCATGGGTGGGTTTCATCCTGGAAGTCAAAACGTTTAAAAGATTTTCCTGAAAAAGATGGAATCTTGCCTCAAGATGGCAACATAAAAATTATCCCTGAGTTTCCAGCCACTGAGTGGAACTCAAGACTGCAATACCACCTCTTACCTGAATCACCAGCCAGCCAGGTTGACCTATTGACTTTGGACTTGCCACTTGCCATCTCTGAAAATGAGATGAAATGATTCCTTAAAATCAACCTCTCTCTCTCTCTCTCTGTCCCCCAACCCCGTCCTATTTCCATATTGGTTCCCTTCAGAATTCTAACACAATGACCACTACAGAATCTTCCAAATTTTATCATTAAAAAAAAAAAAATGAGTCATCCATATCACAGTCAAAATTAAGATAGAGGTCTGGACAGAAGTCTCAATTAGAACCATCATTAACAAAGGCTCATTAATGTAAGTATTGGTAATTTTACCTTGAAAGTTGATGTTATATTAATAGAGGAAATCATGTGATGTTTGGTCAATCCATGGTATATTTAACTTTTCTGAAAATTTCCCTCCCATCCTACAGAATTAGACCACTTCCTTCCTGTTATTGGCACTGTGTGAAACCCACCTCTAGTCACACTGATTGGAACGAAAATGGGCACCTGCTTCAGGCTAGGATCATCATATCTTTCTCTCTTCGGGATCTGCAGGTAGGTTTCAAAGTCTATAGTCTCTGAAAGTCTTCTTAGGAATGGAGAGAAACCTGGTTTCAGAAAAAAAGAAGAAAATAATGAAGCAAATATTTAATAAACAATAGAGATAATAATTTCTCAAAAACCAGAAAAAAGAAACTAAAATGCTAAAAGTTAGGAATTTTTTATTGTACTTAATAATTATATTTAGTAAAGATAAAATCAATAAAAAGTTTCAGTTTGTTTGATTATAAATACATCTTTCTTCAGGGTCCATGAAATATCTCAGCAAACGTATACTAAACCCTTTCCTCCTTTTCATCCTCTTCCTACTTCTTTGTTTCTTCTTCAAGCTAATTTGAGAGGTTTAATCATAAGAACTATGATTAAGACAGGCAACCAGTTTCCTTTTGACAAAATTAACTATGACTTTTAGCATTTGTTGCTTCCTTTTTATTCTTAAGCATTTTGAAGAGATAAAAATCAATGCCTTATTTTTAATCCACCATCACTTCATGAATCACATCATCATTTTTCCTAATAGCATTGAAAGTATTACCTAAAACATACACACACAAAAAAAACCTCAGATGATGCCAAAATGTAGGTTTTGATATTTACTGATTGTTCTAATTAAGATCTTAAGAACAGAGGGTCACAATCAAGCTGTGAAAACTCTGGAATTGATTATATCATGAAACAGCTGCAATAGTCCAAAACACACTAACTGAGAAAATTATTCAAAATAATTAGTATAGAAAATTTATCAAGGAAAAAAATAAAGTTGTAAGAGCTTAAATTTGATAGCATTTAAGGTAGGAGTTAGATATATGATATATTGTTAAACATTCCTTATCTAGTGCTCTGAAACCATCCAGTCTCAGCCAATGTTATTCAATCCAGAAAGGACCCTTATTATGGGCAAAGAAAGAGTTCCATAGGAACAGACTAACAAAGTATAGAGTTACTGCATGGCAATTTTGGAGACCTGTAGGTTTTTAGGACAGAAAGCCAATACCCTTAGCAATTATCCAGCTTATCCATCGTTTCAGTCTAAGCAAGAAATTGTAGGTAGAGGCCACCTGATAGTGACCTGGGTTTCCTCAAAATAGAGGTTTGGATCGGGAGTAATCTCTTCTGTCCCTGATACATGGTTTTCTTTTATGGCAAAAGTTCAGAATAAAAGCAAAATCTTGACTCTTTCCCAGAAAATATGTTCCATCTCAGAAGCAATAAAGGCATTTGTAAAACACATTATATGAGAAAATATTTAAGAAGAGCAAAAATAAAAACTTACCTATTTTACTACTCCAAGGAGTAAGTGATATAATGACATTAATGTATATAAAAGTGTAGGAATTAATAGCTTTAGGTAATGAACTTGTCATTTCAAATGTGTGTGACAAATTTTCAATAAGCCAATCAGATCTGAATGTTTCTAAATAATTACAGTGATGTCAGATATATTTAACTGATTAGTATATCAAAATCTCTTCAAAATAATTCATAAACTATGCACCATTTCATAGGTTGAATCTGTGAAGAAGAAACTCAGATATATTTACTTAAAAAGCACCTTGTAAAGAGGCACCTGGGTAGCCTACTTAGTTAAGCATCTGCCTTTGGCTCAGGACCTGATCCCTGGATCCTGGGATTGAGCCCTGCTCAGAGAGGAGTCTACTTCTCTGTCTCCCTCTGCTGCTCCCCCACTCATGGGCACACACTCTCTCTTTCAAATAAATAAATAAAATTTAAATAAAGTATATTCTAGAGATATTCCTGAATGTATGACTTTTGGTGCTTGCCTGTTTTACAAATCTTTGTATTCATAGGGTATCTGTCATTTATATTTAAATGAAGATGTACATCACAACACAAATCCACTGAATAAAGTTGTTCTTTTTTTTTTTTTAAGATTTTATTTATTTGACAGAGAGAAACACAACCAGAGAGGGAACACAAGCAGGGGGAGTGAGAGAGGGAGAAGCAGGCTTCCCGCCGAGCAGGGAGCCCGATGTGGGGCTTGATCCCAGGTCTCCAGGATCATGCCCTGAGCCGAAGGCAGTCGCTTAACCAACTGAGCCACCCAGGCGCCCCATAAAGTTGTTCTTCTTTGATATGGATTTGGTTGTGGTTGTTTCTTTGTACCAAGGCAACTATGGCATCAAGCTTTTCCTGCATAATTCATAAAAGCTTAGAAGTATTTGAGTCTAATATAAACTTCCTTATAAATCCTAACTGAAGGAAGTCAGTCTCAAAATCATCGTCCAATCACTGTGGTCTCTGGTTGAATGAAGGGCACTGCTGAGTATCATCTACTGTGCAGACTTGTCCTCTGCACATGCCAATCTTCATAGACCCACAGGTATCCCAGGGAAGTCTTCAATCAAAAAAGAAAAGAATTTAAGAGGATTGTTTACATAATGCTTTCTGTGAGATGTAAGAGCAAAGAAACAAATGATTACAGAACCAGGAGAAACAGATTCTCTTCAACACAGTGGTATAGCATTGGCCATGTGTTAGGCAACTCTATAAGACAGGAGGTGCTAGTGGCAACAGTAGTCCTGGCATCAGGGTCTGATGACAGGCTTAGTAGGTGGTAGCCTTTGGGGCTGCAGTAGCTCTATCTTTGCTGTAGCAGTTTCCTTTCATTGAAGTTTCTTGGAAGAACAGCACACGTTGGGAGCTTTTAGGGTGCTGCATTGCAGCAGTTCTCGCCACTTTGATGATGGTAAGATCCAACATTCAGGTAACTGACTACAGGATGAGCAAGAAAAGGCAACTCAACAGCCAACCCTGGTGGCAGCAATGAAGTTTCCCCATAAGGCTTGTGAAAAATAGGGCCTTCTGGATTTCAGTCTTTAATTAATAAGTCTCATCCTTTCATTGACCACAGCCTACACATCATTTCCTCATCACTTTCCCAACTCCTCGCCACATATGCTTCTATGATGCTCTGTTATGAGCACATCAAACTTTCACTTGTTTAGGGCCTGCCTCTCTCCTTGTTCATAATTGGCAGGAGAACATTTACCTGGCGTGTCTTGTTCACTGCTGTATCCCGAGAGCCTGCTATATAATAAGGGCTCAAAACATATTTATTGGATTAATAAAAATGATATATTGGCTGGGCCAATCCCAACATCCTTAAAGTTCTTCCATATGCCACGAGCAAACAAAGCCACTTTCAATACAAGAGAATGATCTGTTGCACATTAATAAGGGCTGAGCTCTATCTCCTAATTAGGCATAGGAAACCCCTAAGAAACTTAAACTATACCTCTAATCAGTCTTATACACATGTGCATATTTATGGCCACGATGGTACTGGAGAGGACAATGGCAGAACTAGAGCTAGTCAGATGGTCAGGAGACCCAACTGACCCATGGGGTAAAATCACCCTTAACCCAAATGTTCCCTTGGCTTTTATGTACGTGGACCTTATGTAATGATAATTATACAAATTGCCCCAGATCTGTTGAAAAGATAACACAGAAAGATGTTGACAGAAAATGCTCATAGTGCTGAGTGGAAAGCTCCCTTTCACAGTTCCTCCAGGGCTGTACAGCACCAGCTATCAGACTGTCTACTTCAAGATTCAAGAGACAGATCTTCATGAGCTCTTTGTACAGCTCCCTCTCACCCTACTGATAGTGGTGTCAATATTGTTTCCACAATCTGTGTAAGAAACCAGTTCTCCTTGTCATACTTTTTCCTGCTCTCTCAAGCGGCTAAGTGCTGGTGTTCATGGATATTACTGCAACTGAGCTGGTGTTTCCTTTTTTATTTCATAGAAACACAGAAGCAATGGGAAGAGAATTTATATACTCTCCCTAAACACACTTCCCAATCTACGTGTGTCTAGAACCACAGACTCTGACATTTCTCTTGTCACAGAGATGAACTTCCCCACTTCTTCCCTGGATTCCAATATCTCTCACCTATTTTGCCCTCCTCTATCATCTTGTTCTCAGTAAATGATATCTCATCCAGCTTCTCAGGCTTCCTTTAGTCCTTGATACCTTGTTCTCCTTTACCCCATGGGTTCCAATCCAATGATAAGTCCTGCAACCTCTGTCCCTAACTATATCCCTAAGCATTCACTTTTTGCCACTTCCTCTGCCACCAGTCTAGTCCAACCACCATCAAACACCCCAGTGTGAGAGCTTCCTCCCAGGTCTTCCTCATGCTGATCATGACTCCCAGGACGTATTTTTCATACAGCAGCAGATATTGATGGTATTCACCTGAGCACATCAGTTCACTGCTTAAAACCCTCCAGTGACCTAAACCTCCCCACACTGAAATAAAATCTTAACCTTTTTGCATGGACTACAAAGCCCTACAAGAGCTCATTCCTATCAACAATATCCAGCTCTGATCCATAGATTCACATTAAAAACATAGAGCTTCCTCTACCCATTTCTGCCTTGAGGTCCTCCTAACCCCACTGCCTAAAATATTCAGATGGAAGACCTTAAATTGACTCCATCCCCAGTTTACTGAGAATTTTGTTTCTATGTTGACATAGTCAGAGTTCAATCAGAGAAACTATATATACATATACATATATATTATATATTTATAAATTATATATATTTATATATTATTTATTTAACTATATATTATTTATATATTATATATTATTTATATATTTATAAGTTATATATTTATATATTATTTATTTAAATATATTATTTTTATATTTTATATATTATTTATATATTTTATATACTTATAAATTATATATTTATATATTACATATATATTTATATGTATATATATTTTAGGAGAGAGAAAATTTATTAGAGAATGGCTTATGTGATTATGGAGCTGGCTTAGCCAGTCTGAACTTTGCAGACCTTCAGAAAGGGAAATCTTGAGTAGACTCTAACTCTACAGGCAGGAAATTATTGTCAGGTGGTGAGAATTGGTCTTGTCTCTCAGGAAAAGACTGATTTTAATTCTCATTTTAAGGCTTCCCAACTGAGTAAGTCACGTCCATCCATAATAATTACTTAAAGTCAACTGATGAACAACTTTAATTACATCAGCATAATTTCTTTACAGGAGCATCTTACTCTCCCCCCACCTCCCCTCCAGAACCCTCAGTTTGTTTCTCAGAGTCTCTCATGGTTCGTCTCCCCCTCTGATTTCTCCCAATTCACTTTTCCTTCCCTTCTCCTAATGTCATCCATGTTATTCCTTATGCTCCACAAGTAAACCAAGCATATGATAATTGACTTTCTCTGCTTGATTTATTTCACTCAGCGTAATCTCCTCCAGTCCTGTCCATGTTTTGGGTATTCATCCTTTCTGATGGCTGCATAATATTCTATTATTCACGGGAGCATCTTGATTACTGTTTGGCTGAAGAACTGGGGGCAGTAGCTTAGCTATATTTACGTATCAAAAAGTCACCACAGTCATCTGCTCCAAGAGACCTTCCATAAAAATCATGGCCATGTCAGGGCCCTGCTAATTTCTTCATTCTCTAAGTCTATCACCTGTTTTATTTCTTTTTTCATAGCATATATCACAAGCTGACATTTATTTTATGATTCCCCAGTAGCTTCAAGAAATCAGAGACTTTGTTTCTTTCACCACTCTCCAGTCATTTATGATTTTTTGAATGAAAAAACTGGTGACATGATCATAATAAATATTCTCAGAAAGGGGGGAATCTTCAGAGTATGATATACAAAACTCTGTTCTCATTGCTTAGCAATGAGTATTGTTAGACCTTTTATTAAAGGACTTGTTGGTGAGAAGAATATTTAAAGTTTTTTTCTATGACCTGAAGTGAGACAGTGGGGACTGGTCATGATATGTTTTACTTTAGTCTAAAATGTTTTAAAGGGACTTGATTTCTAATGTATGATTATTTCACTATGATCAGGATTTCTGACATCTGTTAACATTTTTTTTCTATAATTCAAATCTTACTCCTTTGACCATGGAAGAGAACCCTTTATAGGTATAGAAACTAACAGTGTAGTTTTCAGTTAGAAAGAAAGGAAAAAGGAACAGAAACGAAAGATGGATGAATTGATGGATGGAAGGAAAAAAGGGAGGGAAGGAGGGAGGGAGGGACGGAAGGGCCTAAAATGAATTGATGGTCCATTTCAACTATTTTGTTTGCTTATTTTCCCCTTTAGTTTCAATGCACAACATAGAGAAAATCACATTGCTTTTTGTAATCGTTTAGTCTTTATTTCAAATAAGTGTTTTTAAAGATACAAAAACATTGTTGTCAATAAATTTCATATTATTCAGTTACCCATTAAAAGGAATGGCCTATGTGTTCTGAAAAGTGCTAGGAACGTGATGTTAATTCAACTAATTTGTAGCATATACTGAAATTCTATTCCATGACAGGCACAAAATAGGTAGTGTGAGGGATACAAAAAAAATGTCCTCTGCTTATCTGGATCTCATATTTATTACATGTATAAATATTTTCATTTTTCTCTGGATTTACTAAACACAAATTCCCTTTGCCATTCTTACATTTGTTTTGCAATTAAATTTAGCTAAATAAATAAATAAACAAACAAACAAATAAATAAATAATCAATCAATCACAGGCCCAGTTAAAATATGTATCTTTGCACATGGGCCCTATAGAAACCATTGTTGATGTGGTAGATTAAGGTATAAAAATCAAAACCCAAAGCAAAACAAATTCTGAGTCTCTTGAAAGGAAAAAAAAAAACTGTGGGTATACTGAAAAGAAATACTTTATCAACCAATTCTCTGAATGGAAGAATAGATGAATTATTCTCAGGGAGCAGTAAGTTGGGTCTTTTCAATGGTACAGTCTATCTCTTTCAGGCCACTCAAGGCCTATTCAGAAAAGAAAGCCTCCATAATAAACTGTACCACACAGTCAAGAAATCAAATCACCTTCCTATCTCAGTCACCAGGAAGATTTGGCAGATTGAGAATTGTTCCAGAAAGAAGCACAGTAGACAACAAAGGTTGCCTTGAATCATACCCAGTGTAGGAAATAGGAGATGTTTAGAAAAAGTCCTCTGAGATTATCAATACACAAAGATTCTTAGCAGAAAAAAAGTCAGGGTTCTCAAAAAAAAAAAAAAAAAGATTCTCAATGGTCTAATACCTTACATCAAATTGCTACTAAAAGAATTTCAAAGCTTGCATGAATGCCCTCCAAAAGCCTCCTAATTGGTACACTCTAGATGGGAGGTTCTCAAAACACTGCATTTGTTGCATACTTTCAAATACAGACATTTTCTTCATAAGCCAAGTTTTCATAATGCAAATTTGGCATGACTTGATCAATTAATGCTTTAAATAGTCATCAATTTCTATCATATAGAATGACATCATAATATTTGTTCTATTCAGCGGTTCATAAGAAAAGACTCTTATGCAAAACCCAGAGGCAATCAAACAGTCATTCTCTCAATGAGATTTACATTAATCTGTAACAATTAAAAATAAAATTATCATTGAAATTTCCCATGACTCACTGGCTAGCCACATATGAAAGTGGCATTTTGCTACCATTAATAAAGGAGCACCAACAATTTTAAGCCCTCTTTCATTTTATGTGAGATGCACCAGGATAAACACAGGTTATACATAAAATAATTCTAGAAACACTAAAAGAAAATGTTTATCAATTTGTTATAGAAGACTTCCCTGATCATCTGAATTGTAATAGTGGATGTGCATTGATAACTCATTAACTTTTCTCCCAGTTACCGCTTTAAGAAATTGACATACATTTACATACTAATTCTTTCTATTCTCATTTAACTCTATGAAGCAAACATATGTTATCAACATTTTATAGGTGAAAAAGTGATATACAACAAAATCAGGCAATTTGCCCAAAATAATAAAGCTTGGAAGTGGAGGAACCAGGTCCCAGACAGACTACAGAGGGTAAGTTCTTAATCACTATATAATATTTCTTTTATAAGGTCACTTAGGTGTCCTCATTTTATTAAAAAAAGAACCACTTCATTCATAACATTTATCACAACTTATACTTCTAGTTGTTTTCATTGATTTTGTATCTGTCTCTCCCTGTGGTTTTTGGTACCATGTGCTATGTCTATATAATGCAGTTTCAGGCACTAAGAAAAATTATCACAAAGATGTATTAACTATATGAATAAATAAATGAAGAGACAAATGCAAATAAAGTTACTGAAAATTAGGTTACCTGATATCATCATTTGTCAATCAAAACAACTACAAGCAAAACGTGTTTGGATATCAGTTTAACTTAGGAATCTTTGGTCACTTGATGGTCATTTTAAGGGACACATTTAAAGGGATTTCATGGCACCCATCAATTACCATCCATATCCAATGAACCACAGCTCTGTTCCCCTGCCTAAAAAGAACTAATGTTCCTTCTTACTTACAAGGCAAAATTCTTATGTTTTTATATATTACGTGCATATGGCTTCTACAGCTCTTCAACCTACACTACCCATACCTCTTCCCTCTTACTCTTAGCAGGTAATATCCTGAATTATATTCACAGTGACTCAACTCTTCAGTCCATATGAGAAACACTGTCATGATAATATTGGCCTCAATTTTTCTATTGGAAAATATATATATATTTTATAAATTCATCAAAGTTGTAAAGAGAAATTGATAGTGATGTTTAAAAAGAGTAAAAAGTGTAAGAAAGTAAAGACAAAAAAGATGTGAGAAGAAAGCAAGACCTTGGAGGTATCAAAGGAAATTTTCCTTTTGATCTGCTTAAGCTAGCCGGTGACAGTTTACTTGTTATTACCAATTTCCTAGATGCTCACTTTTCATGATTTTTTTTTTAATTTGAGGCTGTTCTATGCCCTTTATTAGACTGCAAACATCTTAATGTGAATAGAAGGAACTATCTACTATCTTCTATAGATGTAAAGATGCTTAAACACTGGGAAAGAGGCCAGGTCTCATGGCAGAGACATATACATACAATATGCATACATACACATATGCATACAACATATATCTTGAAGCCTGTACATGGTCAGTGTGTAGCAGGAATACTGTAATATTTCTGAACAACAAATAGGAAGAGACAATTCATAGGCACAGGGAACTTGGGTTGCAGTGAAGGAGCTGTGTGGGCGAGACAAAGAGGAAAGTGTTCTTGGTGCTCCTGAAAGAGACAGAAATATGCCTAAGACAAATTTTAGAAACACTTCTGTATGATTTATCTGCATTCAACTTTTGAGAAAACCTTTAATAATATCTCAGTTATTCTCTGATATCTTTGAGTTCAAACTGCTCTGTCTTACTCTATTTTTTAATTGTTGTAGGCTTCACACTATGGAGCCCAATGTGGGGCTTGAACTCACAACCCTGAGATTAAGACATAGGCTGAGATCAAGAGTCAGATGCTTAAGAAACTGTGCCATGCACGGGCCACAGGCTGCTCTTGACTTACTGTAGAGATTGGTCAGGGAAGGAGGTGGGGAACTCGGTGTGATCTACACTAGGTAGAGGTTCCACTCCTTAGTACTTCTGAAAGGTCAGATATCTCAACACTATTTTTAGATTCAACAAAATACTTGAAAATAAAGAGGAGTAAGAAAGCTGGCCTTGGGGTGCCTGGGTGGCTCAGTTGGTTAAGCAACTGCCTTCGGCTCAGGTCATGATCCCGGAGACCTGAGATCGAGTCCCACATCAGGCTACCTGCTCAGGGGGAAGCCTGCTTCTCCCTCTCTCACTCTCCCTGCTTATGTTCCCTTTCTGGCTGTGTTTCTCTCTGTCAAATAAATAAAATCTTTAAAAAAAAAAAAAAAAGAAAGCTGGCCTAAACAGAAATTAATAAGATCTTTTTTTTCTTGGGAAAAACAGAGACATCCATGTAAGACAAATCAATGCCATTTAATTTTGGTTATCACATTAAAAAAATGCACAGCTTTCCAGATTCCAATGTTTAACAGAAAGGTGTTCAGCAAATATACAAAATGAAAGATGATCGTTGAAAATAGAACATAGTATTTCATTCAAAACGCAATAGACATATAAAAATAGAAAAATAAGAATTTTTATTAGCCCCCATTAACAGCAAAACAGAATTAAAGGTGTTGAGGCAAATTAGGCCTTGTTGGGATAAAATTCAAATCTACCACCTAGTTGATACACACTCATAAAAGCAGCCTGCCTTTCCCCCATGATGTGTAGGTGATGTAATAAAATTGAAAATTATATACACACTACACACAAAAATTTTTTTTAGCTATTTGTGTGCTGTGTTGAGTGGATACAAGGTGAATTGATACAGTGACAGATTTGTCTCTTTCATTTTGGCAAAGAGAGTAGAGTGTAGCAGTTTACAATAATCATAGTGAAGATCTGGCTCGGTCCCCAGTAACTCTCAATTTGAGACCAGACTTCAAAGCCTGTAACCTGTTGCAAAGTTCCAACCTTTGTAGAAAGTTTATCAAATGGAAGCTGATTTGCACGGCTGCCAATATCTTCTACCTCCTTGTAAATAAACAAGGCCTGTCTTAGCTGAAAAATGACAAAACCTATTTATTAGTCAATATATTGAATTATTGCTTTCTCATTTTTAGAAATTGCTTTAGATCACTTAATTATCCTATAGATCAAAGGTTAGCCACATGACCTATGGATTGAACCATTTACTTAAGCTTTAAAAATGTGTTTGTAAAATCATTTAGGCAGCAAACATCTCAGAAGCAGAGACTCTAATACTCAATTTGTTTATACTTAACCCTATTGAAGTACTATGCATATTAAGGAATTCCACATATTTGCATGTGTCCCAAAATTTCAATTAAATTATTTTCCTAGCTGAGGAAGTTAGCTTTCAGAACACAGAAATACAGCTCATGCCTTATCATTTGTTACATTTGGGCATGCCTTTACTGTGTAGTTATTCTGATGGTTCAGGAACAGAGACGCCCAAATAGAGCATCATTAGAAACAAACACATTATTGCTTGGGAAGAATTCTGAGGATAGGTATGGTTTAGGCAAAAGATCAAAGAGTGTGGATATGCCAGCGAAGTGTGTCCAAGAAGGGCTACCATGTTACACAATTCTATAGCATAGAAGTCAAATTGAAATTTTGTCGTAGAGAGAACAATTTGCATAGACTAAATGTAAACACATTCATATTTTACCTCCTGGGTTTGTTCCACTCAGCAGTAGCACCAGACAGCGCACCTGGATTTTCTCTGAAAGCCCAGCCACAGGATTTGCAGTTGAGGCACTGAAGCTTGTTTCAGGCCTATGGAGCCAATTCCTTCTCTGAGTTTGGGAACAGGCCACCTTAACACTGAATCTCAAGAGTCCTGAAGGTCACTAGCTCTCTATGCCTCGCTTTTGCTGATCCAGCACTTAGAATTTTTATTTCCATTTTGAAACCAATAAATCAGCATATCTTGCCAGAGGAGTTTTAACCTCTTCAGATGCAATCAAATTGCTCAGTCAGAATGACTCCTGAAAATTGATCCACACATTGGTAAGAATGGAAGAGAACTTTTCATGTTTCTAGGGAACGCATTTGCTGATTTACAGAATAACGCTAGCTGGATCTTCCAGGATTAAGTAATGCTGTTGTAATTAGAGAGATCTAAGATTATCTGTTCAAACAGAGCAGAAAGGTATCTATCAGTGATATTGGCCAATTATATGCAGTAGATAATCAAGGTAACCAATATGTTTGTTGATATACTCTTATGTAATTATCTACATGTCATTTTGAATGCAGTAATGTCTTTGATCATTGTTAAGAACCATAAAAACAAAATGTAACTTTAATTTCTGAAGTACCTTCCTTAGTGCTTTATATAACATACCAGTCTTTGAAGTTGCTTTTGGTTTGTATAGTATTTGGGAAGGAAGGAGCCACATGATGTCATTATTTTTATCCTGCTTTTTCTAGTTTGACCCAACAAACTAGCAATAGATAATTTTCTCCAAAATTGAGTCTTTGTTAAAACAATTTGAATGTTAACATATTAATTTTCTCATTCAATATGTGTTATAAAGTAGTAATATTATCAATGTATTGCTTCTCAGTTTTTTCCATCCAAGTCTTGTTTGATTTTTTTTTTTTTGGGTCAGGGCTGGCCCAGCCTCACAAGGGAATCCTAAAGAGATCATTGATCTCCCTGCTTGAACATTGGGAGGGAGTTGAGAAATGATCACCTCTAGAGACCCTACATCTCCCTTTAATGAAGCAATATTTATCTAATTAATTTAATCAGACTATTACAGAGATTAGCAAGGTAACATGTCCCAAGTGTTGTGTGTTATTTAGAGAAAGGTTTTATGTATATGGAAGGAACAGCATGTTTTTATGCATTATTCCCTCAGCCCTTAAACTGACTGTTTTTTAGCTTCAGTGCTCAGAATCAAGTGAGCATAATGTCGGTGTAAGACTCAGATAAAAGAACATGTGAAGCAGCAATGACTAAAATCACTAAAGTAATATTGAGAAACTTATGAACATGAAGAATCAGTCTGCTGTTGGAAATCTCAGAATGACATTTTTTTTCTTGCAGAATTTAATATGAATTTCTCCCCCTCTTTAACTGCTGGATGGCATATAGAATGTAATCTGTCTATGTTTTGCTAAACTAACAAGGTAGTATTATTTCCTTCTTTCTATAGAAAGGAATGCAAACCCTCCCCCACCCCATTGTAAGTAAGATAAACAGGTAAGTGCAATGGAACAATCTTTGGCTCCAGATTTTGCATTGTTGTGAAAAGAAAATAATATGTTTTTTGTTACTGTTGTTACCACCAACTCATGTTCTTTTTAAAGGCAATTATTGCTAAAATATAAGTAAGTGAGTAAAGGGACGAGAATAATGAAAGGAGTCATTAAAAGAGGGTTGTGAGCAAGTCTAGTAAGACAGCTGCAAAGCATTAAATTGTAGTTTAATTATTTCAAAGTTTTCCTCAGAATTCTTAAGGGAGAATTGGAGGAATGTTGGAGAGGAAAGGCCAAGCTGCGCTAGGCATTCTGAATGAAAATATAATAAGATTCTCTACCTCCATTATTTTTGCATGTGTTTTCTGTAGCCGATAGGGGAAAGAAAGGAAAGAATGGATACTGCTCCCATCCTTATGCCCCAGTTCTTGGTTGCAAAAGCCTCAAAAACATGCTGTCCCTTTGAGCTTGCTCTGTAATTATGATATGGGCTCTTTACTGAAGGACATATGAAAAAGTCTAAAAAATAATTTTCTAATATCCCTTTGCCCGGAATTGTTTTCATCCATCAGAAACTATGCAAATTCCTTCTTGGTCTCTCAAGAGTTGCAGAAGTTAAAGCTGATATTAGGAGAAACATCACGCTTGTTCACATTTATGACACTTTGGAAAAGCCTACATATGAAAAGAGAAATATCAGCACTGGGTAGGGGGTCAGCTCTGACTGGTTCCCATAAGTTGATTGTTAAATGTTCTGGCATTTTATGAAACAACTGTGAAACCACTAGTAAGTTTAAATTGGGCTTGGTAGGAATAACTACACCATGGAAACTGATAAACACAACACAGCAACTCCCTAGTTGCCCAGCTTCCCAGCAAGGTAGGAAAGCTGAAAGGGTTCCATTTCAGAAAGAGCCCGTCTCTGCTGTTTTTCCTGCTCAGCCCCATTTACTCATGTTCCATATTTTGCCTCTGAAGAAGCCAAAGAAGCTATGTTTATACTTCAATGAGGAAGCAAGAAAGTTAATCATTCTCTGAGTTTTGTCCTAGGCCCTAAGACCTAAGAAGAGCCAGATCCCACATACGTTCCTACACATTAGCTTCAAACAAACCTCAGCCAACACTAGCTTCAACACCCTTTACCTTCAGTAATTTATAAATAACACCTACCATTCACCTGATGCTCGCCTTTGATTGGACCCAAGTGTGGATTCTTGAAGAAATATGTGCCCTAGACTCTATCCCAGTATAAACACTTAGCTCCACGCAATGATGAGACTCACTCTCCTCTTCTCTCTGAATCTCCCAGACACTCTGTCTGCTGCTATTCTCTGTCACTCATGCTATTCAATACACTCTGTTTACAATTTTTCTGGATCCTATTTGATTTTTATCCTGTGTGAAGTCAGGAAGTGGGACCCTCGCCTGGATTCTCAGACCCAGCCTGCCTGCATCACCAGCATGCTGGAAAGAGAGGCAACTGGAATAAAGTGACAGCCATGCAGACCTTACCTGCTTTGGTAAAGTCACTTGCATGTAAGAGGATTAGTGTAGATACCTGTTACTCCTAAGATGATCATCACAGAAGCTTTCAGAAAGGTGATGAATAGCAGGATGACACAGAAGACGATAATATCAAAAAAAAAAAAAAAAAGTCTAAAATAGCTCAAAAGTGCTCTTTAATCACCTGTGATCAGTACCCATCCCAAGATGGGAAACTTCACCTTTAAATACCACCAGGCTTAATTGTCTTAATTAAATGTTATACAAAATTGCCTGTAATTTAACCAAATTTTCTCCCCACTTATCCCCACCCCCAGACAATTCTCTTAGTAGTGTTCCACACCCCAAATTTCAAAAAATCCTTTTAGGTTTTGTTAAAGCAAAATCAACCTGAATATTTTAGAAGTCACTGCCTCAGGCTTTTGCAGACAAGAGCCTAAATGCATACTGAGAAAACTGAGTTTAGTATTTATTCTCATGAGTGGACAGTAGATTTGAAATTAGATTTAACCAATTATATAACCAATACAGATTTGAAATTAGAGTTAACACTTATACACTGCTTACCATGTACTACAAGTATTAACATACTAAGTGTTGATAAGAGCTTGTGAAGTAACTACTGCCATTTTATAGGTGAAAAACAAAAATGAACAAACAAACAAAAAAAATGATAGCCTGAGTCACAGTATTACCTTGCTAATATCTCATAGTAGTAAATTTGGATTAAGCTATGAATCCTGGTTTGGCTCCAAAAGGTAAGAACTTAACGATTTCACCAATGCTCTTCATGCAATCATAATGTTTGTACTATTCAGAAGTTTTAGCATTTAAGAATGTTCCAATTCAGTTGTTCCTTTTATTAGAATGCAATGTGCATTCTATTTTATCTTTCTTTTCTATAAAGAATATTAATTTATATGCAAAGATTTTGATATTTTCATCAATTGCAATGATTATCATACTCACCTGTGTTAAAGTCTGATGTCGACCGCCTCACCAAAAAGAAACCGAGGACGCTCAGGATAATGCAAATCACACAGCGAGGTTTATTTCTACCTAGCTAGGGTCCAAGCATCTGCCCAATGCAGTGGGTTTCAGCAAGGGCCCCAAATGCAAGGGTCTAGGGGTTTATATGCATTTCAAACAGCAAGCATGAGTCACACAGTAATTTTCTCAGTTTGGTGAGATAACACTTTAGGTTCCTCCCCAGTTCCTGAAATGTGTGAGCATTTAGGGGCAAGGAAGCAAGATGCACAGATGGTTCTTTGACTTAACTGCTCTCCTTTGGTAAACACAGGCCTTGTAAAGACATCAATCACCAGGGGGTCTTAGATATGTAGAGGCCTAAACCACCAGGGAGTTTCAGAGCCTGTTATGCTGTCCTTGAGGCTAAGCAGACCCTAACAATCTGTGTAATATGAATGTACTCTAATACAGTCTTATTTATTTATTTATTTATTTATTTATTGTTACTAAATTTTTTTTTCCAGTGTTCCAAGAGGCATTCCCCATTCCCCACACCCACTGCTCCATGCTTTAGGCGTCCCCAGTACCCACCACCAGGCTCTCCCATCCCTCCACCCCCCTCCCTCCAAGTCCCTCTGTTTCTGTGTCCAAAGTCTCTGTTGTTTCGTTTCCCTCCCTAGATTACCATAGTTCCCATTTACTTTCCTTCTCCCACTGTCCTCCAAGTTACCCCTCATGCACCGCAAGTAAGTGAAACCATGCGATACTTGACTTTCTCTTCATGGCTTATTTCACTCAGCATAATCTCTTCCAGTCCAGTCCATGTTGCTACAAAAGTTGGGTATTCGTCCTTTCTGATGGAGGCATAGTATTCCATTGTATATATGTACCACATCTTCTTTATCCATTCATCTGTTGATGGGCACCTTGGCTCTTTCCACAATTTGGCGATTGTAGCCATTTGCTGCGATGAACATTGGGGTGCATATGGCCCTTCTTTTCATTACATCCGTATCTTTGGGGTAAATGCGCAGTAGTGCAATTGCAGGGTCATAGGGTAGCTCTATCTTTAATTTTTTAAGGAATCTCCACACTGTTTTCCAAAGCGGCTGCACCAGTTTACATTCCCACCAACAGTTTAGGAGGGTTCCCCTTTCGCCACAGCCTCTCCAACACTTGTTGTTTTCTGTCTTGTTAATTTTGGCCATTCTGACTGGTGTAAAGTGATATCTTAGAGTGGTTTTGATTTGAATTTTCCTGATAGCTAGTGACGCTGAACATTTTTTCATGTGTCTGTTAGCCGTTTGTATATCTACTACAGAGAAGTGCCTCTTCATGTCTCTTGCCCATTTTTTGATGTGTTCATCTTCTTTTTGGGTGTTGAGTTTGAGTAGTTCTTTATAGATCTTGGCTACCAGCCCTTTGTCTGTAGTGTCATTTGCAAATATCTTCTCCCATTCTGTGGGTTGCCTCTTTGTTTTGTTGATTGTTTCCTTTGCTGTACAGAAGCTTTTTATTTTGATGAAGTCCCAGAAGTTCATTTTTGCTTTTGTCTCCTTTGCTTTAGAGACCTGTCTTGAAAGAAGTTGCTGTGGCCGATGTCAAAGAGGTTACTGCCTATGTTCTCTTCCAGGATTTTGATGGATTCCTGCCTCACGTTGAGGTCTTTCATCCATTTCGAGTTTGCCTTTGTGTGTGGTGTAAGCGAATGGTCTAGTTTCATTCCTCTATATGTAGCTGTCCAATTTTCCCAGCACCATTTATTGAAGAGACTGTCCTTTCTCCACTGGATATTTTTTCCTGCTTTGTCAAAGATGATTTGACCATAGATTTGTGGGTCCATATGTGGGCTCTCCAATCTGTTCCATTGGTCTATTTCTCTGTTTTTGTGCCAGTACAATGCTGTCTTGGTAATCACAGCTTTGTAATAAAGCCTGAAGTCAAGTAATGAGATGCCCCCAGCTTTGCTTTTCTTCTTCAGCAGTTCCTTAGCAATTCAGGGTCTTTTTTGGTTCCATATAAATTTTAGGATTGTTTGTTCTAATGTTTTGAAGAATGTTGGTGGAATTTTGATCGGAATGGCATTGAAAGTATAGATTGCTCTGGGCAGTATATACATTTTGACAATGTTTATTCTTCCGATCCATGAGCATGGAATGCTCTTCCATCTTTTTGTGTCTTCTTCAATTTCTTTCATGAGTGTTCTGTAGTTCCTCGAGTACAGATCCTTGACTTCTTTGGTTAGGTTTATTCCTAAGTATCTTATAGTTTTTGGTGCTATACTAAATGGAATCGATTCTCTGATTTCCCTTTCTACTTTTTCGTTGTTAGTATATAGTAATGCAACTGATTTCTGCGCGTTGATTTTGTATCCTGCCACATTACCAAATTGTTGTATGAGATCTAGTAGTTTGGGGGTAGAGTCTTTTGGGTTTTCCACATAGAGTATCATGTCATCTGCAAAGAGAGAGAGTTTGACTTCCTCTTTGCCAATCCGAATACCTTTTATTTCTTTCTGTTCTCTGATTGCTGTTGCTAGGACTTCTAACACTATGTTGAATAGTAATGGTGAGAGTGGGCATCCGTGCCTTGTTCCTGATCTCAGAGGAAAGGCTGTCAGTTTTTCCCCATTGAGGATGATATTCGCTGTGGGTTTTTCGTAGATAGATTTTATGAGGTTGAGAAATGCTCCCTCTATCCCTATACTTTGAAGAGTTTTGATCAGGAACGGGTGTTGTATTTTGTCAAATGCCTTTTCTGCATCAATTGAGAGTACCATGTGGTTTTTCTCTCTTCTCTTATTGATTTGTTCTATCACGTTGATTGTTTTGCGAGTGTTAAACCACCCCTGCATCTCTGGGATAAAACCCACCTGGTCATGGTGGATA